>CAWUFW010026322.1:0-34670 GCA_963921515.1 Calotriton arnoldi | reverse complement strand
GACACACACCGTCCGACGAAACACGTCCCGCCCGGCGCATAAATTACGATGCCGCAAACAAACGGCTCCCACGGCAAAGAGACACCGCACGTGAAAGAGAGGCGGAAACACGGACGCAGAGCACGGACAACGAAGAAGCGGCACCCGGGCATGAATCCAGCACTGCAGGCCCTTCCCATGCTTCTGCTGATGCACCACCAAGGACGCAACGTACCGCGGAGACGCAGGTAGGCACACACACAACAAGTGCACGCAAACAGCGCACACAGTGCAAGGGCGGAAAAAGCGGACAACCCCCACCAGCGCGTGTACACTACACATCCACCATTGCATCCACATATGACACACAGGCCAAATCGTAACATCGCGGAACACATGTGTACACACCACCTGGGACTAGGAACCAACCACCCCGTCACGGCCCCAAAGCGCCGATGACGCCGCCACACATGCGCACAACGCAGAGGCCAACCGCAGCGCCATGCATGCGTCGCACACAGACACAGGGACACAACCAAGCAGCACACACATCAGCCCCACCCCGAACGCACATGACACGTGACAGGCCGGCCACAGACATGTCCCCAACGCCCAATTCACGGACAACACCCAACGCCACACAAACGACGCACACATGTCAGTGAAGACACGCAACTGCAGGACACACCCCAGTGTAACAAACATGGCGTAGCACACAGCGGCGGCAACACCAACTAGGAGAAGCAGGGCCCCTTCGGGAAGAGGAACGCCAGTACCACACTGAAAAACCCATACCACCCTGCACATATGAACAAGACACATGAAACGGAACACCAAAGAGCCCGGGGACCGACAACAGGTGGCCCAAGAATTACATCCACACACAAGGCCCAACGCAGAGCGGAAAGGCAGCCTGCCGCCCACACAAGGGAGAGCAGACAGCACTGAATGACCTTCCATTCCAACACCGAAACCACAGCCCTACGACAGAAGCCGGTGAATACAGCCATTGTCCAAGAATAGACCAACACAGGCATGCCGAGGAGACCGACCACAGGGCAGATAGCGCATATCACAGAAGCACACAACGGACGGGGAAGAAAGAAGAAAACACTCCCCCATGTCGGCCACATGCAAGTTAATTGGAAGGAGTCACACAGCACTGACCTTGAACTGTCTGAGAAGCATGTGGGAAGAGGGCCCGTGTCCTCCAAACAAGCCAACAGAACACAAGTCCTGTCTCCCCACGACTACACAGAGCTCACAGCAACCCCGGAGCGTGCACATTGCAGACTGCACACACAGCCGGAGCACGCCACCTCTACGAACCGCTGCGAAATGGCAACCGCAACACACCTACCCAACTACGCCGAACAGCTCAAGCTGTACCAAACCAACACGATACATACATTGGGATGCGATCTCCTGTCCCTGCTGAACGTAGGTTACCGACTGACTTACCGCATCACATTGTTCAGCTGCGTCATGCCCGTCTTCTACTGTCGGAGGTGTCCCTACCAGCATCCCGTCGAGATATGCCTCTCCAACCCGGCATGTCTGAAGGCGGACCTGCTACCACTACTCCTCCCTCTGGACGCACACGACAGGGCCTGCTCTGCCTATGGGGGCATGGCGTATGTGGCCAACATCGCACGCGCACTGAAATGGAACCACTGTGCCTCCACACGACGGATCATCGAGAACAGCTACATCGAATGTCACCCAGCATGCCCCATCATGGTCCTCCAAGGGACAACCTACGAACAACACCTTGACAGCCACCATCCGCTTCATTGGCTGGCAAACATGTACACCACCAATGACATGGAAGCCCTGCTGGACGGCATCGCATACCTGACAACCTGTAAATACGTCGGACCACAACGCAGGTTCCCCGAGTGACCTATGAAGTCCAACCCCGCACCCATGCTCAGCTTCCGCACGGACTGGCCAGTCACCACCACAACAGCCATACCAAACGACCGGCAACTGTAACCACACCATCAACGACATCGCCATGACATCGGATATGACCGGGACATGCACACTGTTCCCCATCACATCCAGGAACACCGCATGCATCGTGGGAGGCAGTGGCATGGGCTCTGTGCATCGCACCCACATGGACGGAACTGCACGAACAACCAGGACACGACATGGATCCAGCGCACATGGACACACACACCGCTCAGTGGACATGAATAGGTCGCCTGGAGTCTGTGGGTGCTGCACCCCTCCCACCCCCGCCCCGGGAATCCCATACCAGGACCTTTGCATGGACGACAAGTGCATACAACAACAACACGACCCCAGTGACTGTGACATGTCCAGTAACCACCACAGTGCAACAACAAGTGGCACGCCGCTGCATGCACGCAAGCACATGCCCTGATGTCATCTCACATGCACGCGTGCATGAGGAACAACCGCAGCAAACCTGTCACATGGAACTGAGATGGACTGTGCCCATGATGCCGAGCGGTCTGGTAGGCTACATGTATACCGTCTGTGTCAAAGTCCGCAGCTCCGCAGCTATACGTAAATGTACATTAGCACAGCCTTGGCCAAGCAGATGTAACCCCACACCCTATCCCATTTGTAATCATGCTCAGTATATCCTCAACATGTATTCCGCTGCCAGTAGTGTCCACTATACTGCATCACAGAGGACAGAAGACTCAATATAATGTTTGAAACCAAAACTGTCTCCGCTGACTCATTTCACAAGTACGAATGAGAGAGGATGAGAGTATGTGAAGTACACGGCAGTCGTGACATGACCATGTAGTCCACTGGTATTGGATGTCAACGCAAATGAGTAGCACTACTGTGGAAGACACACATGTGTCGTGTGAAGTCGTATGGACGCAGTGCTCAGGTGGGTGGGTGCGACGGGTAGATGCGCACATGCCAAGTTGGAGCACGCCGTGTTGGGAGGGGTCATGAACAGTACACCACCGCTTCCCTGGGCATTGTGAGAGGACACCTGTCGGGGGGAGTGAACACGTGTGTGCACAGCAGCCGGGCACACGTACAAAGTGGTACCAGGCGCACCTCAGCCCACCCTCTGTGGACAAGCTGGATCCTGTTGTGCGCCCGCCATGCCCCTTGGACAAGGCACACACAGCCCCAGTCGACCAGGTGTAACCCCAACATAGTCAATCCGCACAGGCGATACAGGGCACGGGATGGCAGTGGAGCATGGTGTGTGAGAGGTCTCTCGCGCTCCTCCTGGTCATATCACGCAGGCAATAGAACCTCAACGTCTAGCATGGCACAAGTCAAATGGAAGTGTAGGGGGACGCACCACAGCACGAGCAGCACTGACGTCACGGGAGGTGGCTCGCACCATCCCATCCATTGCCCATCATACCAACCACGCCACATGCCATTGCGACTAAGTGCAAGCGCGTGCGCCACCACCCCGAGCCCTCCCCAGAGAGGCCAAAGAGTGAATGTGTGGGCCATCAGCCACAGACGGACGCGGCCTGGCCGCAAGGGCAGCCACAGCCACTGGGTGTCGCAGGTGGCGGATCCGGAAGGCGAAGACTGTGATGCATAGTCCATGCAGGCCGGGTCTCCATTTGGGGCACCACGCAGGTGGACGGCGTCCCGCCACACATCATACCCTGGACCCACACATACACTCCTTGCCCTCTCTGGTGCGAGCTTGGGGCTGCCTGTGCAAGCGCTAGCCTCGCAGGTGAGCATGCATATTGGGGGGCGAGGGGAGGACATGAGGGCTGGGGCGAAGATGACTGTATCACTGTCAGTCAGTACAAGGGATGACCCAGATGTGGAAAGGAAGAGACGTGTCCCGTGTGTACTGCAACTAGTCGCCAATCCAACTACTCCCCATGTCCGGAATGTAAGCCCGCACCTAGGCCCGCCCATCCGCCACATCGAACATACCACCAGCACGACAACCTTCCCATTCGAAACACTGACTGGGGGTGGCGACCAGTGAACAATCATGTGTAGCCTACCCACGCGTACATGTGGGCCCTCCATGATCCATGTCACCTGCGGCAAAGACATGACATGCGCAATGAGGGAAGTGAGGAGAGCTGCCCGCCCCACGCGCAGAAGGTGCATCAGCTCCACAGACCCAGCAGCGAGTCCAGCAGGGGTCACATGTGCAGGGGCAGCTGTGCCTGGTGTGAAGGCACATGCATATAGACAGCACATCGACCAATGTGTAGTCTGCCCACATCCACAGTCCATCATCATGCGGACATAGGAATTGAACACAGGGCAACACATCTTAGTTGGTGCACCCACCGTGACCAACAATGCGCAATCATCGACGTACCCGCCCTGTGCATGGCCCCCCACCCAACGGAGGCACATCCAGTGCCACCATCCCACACACACAAGCCTTCCACGGAACATGCTGTGTCCAATGGTCAGTACAGAGTCAGCGCCCATGTGGAGGATCCTGAACAGGAGACACATGCACACACATGCCAGCTCCCACTATGTACGTCTGCCACCTGGCACGTGCAATGTAACCTCTCACCTGTGACGTGTGACTGCAAGCACACAGCCGTCTTGGCATGGGGCTGTCAATGTGGACACCAGTCAATGTTTCGGGAGCTGTGATCCGTACAGTGCTGTACATAGGGTGCAGTGCTGACACCTACTACTGTCTCATATCCCCTCGTGCCACAGGTCCCACTTGTATTGGCCGCTCAGCCCGTGCCCACATCGTCGCTCGTCGTGTGCCATACTCATCCAGCCTCGGAAGCAGTTCCATGCTCAGCAGACACTCATGTTGCCATGGCGTTGCCGCTTGACGAATATGCAGTCAGTCCCCATCAGCACGCCCGCAAGTCATTGGGGCCTAGATCCCCATGTGCATGCACATGGCAGTGGTATGTCTCACTTGCCATTGCCATTGTTGGGAGACCTGTGTAAGTGTATTGTGGCCGTGCCGTCCCAGCTTGACAGCTGGGCTGTGGCTCATGTGCTTGCTCAGTCATGTCAGTGATGTGTATGCGAAATTGCTATGTGCCGTGTTGCTTTGACATGTGTCCTCTGCCATTTAACCCAGGCGGAGACCGAACATTGACCGCCCATACCAATTGCTGGCGGACATGGACGATACAGAGGTAATCAGGAAGTTTCGGCTGGACAGGCCAACTCTGCATCGACTGTGTGCCATGTTAGAGCCCCATCTCCGTCCCCGCAGGGTGTATCCGACTGCTGTCACCCCCACGGCTAAGGTGATGGCCGCCATGCATTTCTTCGCCACTGGGTCATTCCAGCACACAGTGGGCAGTGGAGGAGGGATGTCCCAGCCCATGTTCAGCAAGGTGCTGAGGGATGTACTGGCAGCCATGATGCTGTACCGGAACAGGTACATCCGCTTCCCCAGGGCTCGTGAATTGGCGGCAGTGAAGGGTGCATTCTATGCCCTTGGCAGAATCACACACGTCGTGGGAGCCATTGACTGCACTCATGTTGGCCTTGTTCCACCACAGGCCACTGAGCACCTGTACCGCAACAGGAAGCACACGCACTCCCTGAATGTGCAAGTGGTGTGCCTTGCGGACATGGTGATCACCCACGTGTGTGCCAAGTTTCCAGGCTCGGCCCATGACGCACACATAATGCGCAACAGCATCTTGCCACGACTGATGGCCAATCTGCAACAGGATCGTGCCTGTATTGTCGGTGAGTATGTGGAGTGGTGTAGCGTGCTGGTTGTGCGATGCTGTCCCCTGTCCAGTTGGAATAGCAACGGTTCTCTGTGTCCCTCACACCCAGGTGACTCTGCGTATCCGAATGGGGCATGGCTGCTCAGTCCATTGAGGAATCCTCGCACCCCAGCAGACGATCGATACAATGAGGCACATGGGAGGACCAGACGTGTGGTCGAGCGTACCTTTGGCCTCCTCAAGTCCAGGTTCAGGTGCCTGGACCGCACCGGGGGTGCACTGGCGTACTCCCCACAGAAGGTGTGCCAGATAGTGGTGGCGTGCTGCATGCTGCACAATCTGGCCATTCGGAAGCAGATCCCCCTCATTGTGGATGACGGAGATCAACCAGGGCCCCAGCCCGCAGACCAGGACAGCTCGAGTGAGGTGGACAGCGGAGAGGAGGAAGCTGGGAATGTGCGCCAGCAGCTCATCGCCCGCTACTTCACTTGACGGTGAGTGTCCATGTACGACGGATGATGTGTCTGTATCTGTGCAGGTGTGTGTGTGCTGTGTCAGGGTGGCCGTATGTTCACTGCGTGCAGTGTGTCAACGCTCCATGGCCAGGGTAGTATGCCACTGTTGGTGACTGTGGCATTGTGCCCTATTGCTCCGTGCGATGTGTGTACATTGCTTGTAGTTGTTGACATGTACTGTGTGATGGGTGTGTGACACACTCATTGAATGTGCTCCTGTTCTGTCTCCCACCCCTAGGTCCCTACAGGCCCTCCGGATTCCATTGCCATGCCACGCATCAGGTGCCCTTCCGCCCAAGGTGGCCGTTGTATTCCGTACAAATAAAACACAGGGCACAAACAGCAGTTAGTGAAAAAGGTGCATTTATTACAAACTGTGACATGTGATTGTGTGTAAGGTGATGACAAAAGTGGTGCGTGCAGTGACAATGAGCTGTCGGTCATGGCTGCGTGATGATCAGGGTGTACCCACTGGTTCTATGTCCATAGTCCAACACACACATGCCATCCAGCTGGCTGTGTGGAGTGGGATCGTAGAGCAAGTCAATGCAGTGGCTGGTCAAGGAAGGCTGGCGGAAGGCTGGCTGGCTGCCTCACTTGCGACTGGAGCGTGCGAAGTCCTCCCGGGAGATCTGTTTCCTCTTCGGACGGCCCCTTCCACGTTTGGGAGGGGGTGTGTGGTGGCGACCTGCTGGTGGTGGGTGAGGTGTGCTCACTGGCTGTGGACGCAGGGGAAGTGGACACTGCTGGCCGACCCTGCGCCCTAGCAGGTGGTGGCGGAGGTGGTGTTGCTGGCCTTGCCTGTGACCCCACCGCCACCACCAGCTGGCCCATGAGGTCCACGAGTTGGTCCATACGGGACACGAATTGGCCCATATGGGCGTCCATGGACCTCAGCACCCCCAGCACCTCCCGCGTGTCAGTAGCAGACCTGGCCCATTGTCCTTGGGCCTCTTCATAGGCCCCAAGGACTCTGGCCATTTGAGGCAGGGCATGGCTCCCAGGGGAGGCTGGCGTTTCCCTGACCCTGCTCCTCCTACCAGTCCTGCTGCCACCGGCCTGCCCACTAGCCACATTGCACACCACGGTCCTCGCTGTGGCTCCCAGGGTGGATCCAGTCGGCCGGGCCACCACCTGCGCTGGGGCTGGTGCCAGCGAAGACGTGGTGGTGGTGGAGGCGGTGGTGGTCGGTGCGGCGATGGTGGCGGTTGCGGCAGTGGTAGTGGCCGCAATGACCGTGGGTGTGGCCGCAACGACAGTGGCAGCAGGGGACTGGGACTGTTCAGCATCCCTGGATGATGGGTTGGTGGGTAGGAGGGGTCCTGGGAGCGGCTGGGCCCTGCCACGCCAGATGGGCCAGCTTGGTGGTCCGTGTCCGAAGAGGTGGACAGATCCTCCAGATCCGTGTGTCCTCGTTGGGGGCTTGTAGGCTGGCTGTGCTGGCTGCTGTCTCCATCCCCAGCGTCCAGCAGTTCGTCACCTGTGGAGAGAATGAGATTTGTTATTGTGTTGCACCTGGCGAAGTATGTATTAGTCGTCTGACATTGGCAGTTCGTGCAATCTCGTACATGGGTTTCCCGGAGGCGAGTGTGTGGCTGTGGCATCTGTAGTTGTGTGTGCTAGGCAATGGGACTGTGTGCTGTGCACATGTGGCATGGGACGGATTGGCCATGCCGATGGGTGTGTTGCTGTGCCCCTACTCATTGTGACTCTGGTGTATGCGGGCTCCTGGCCCATCCTGGGTCTGGTTTGTACTTTGCTTTTGGAGTTCATATGGAACGCTTAGGAACGCATATGGCAACATGGGGGCCATGCCCCAGATTCGCATTTGGGAGGGGATATGCTTTTGGGGTTCAAATGGAACGCTTAGGAACGCATATGGCAACATGGGGGCCATGCCCCAGATTCGCATTTGGGAGGGGATATGCTTTTGGGGTTCAAATGGAACGCTTAGGAACGCATATGGCAACATGGGGGCCATGCCCCAGATTCGCATTTGGGAGGGGATATGCTTTTGGGGTTCAAATGGAACGCTTAGGAACGCATATGGCAACATGGGGGCCATGCCCCAGATTCGCATTTGGGAGGGAATATGCTTTTGGGGTTCAAATGGAACGCTTAGGAACGCATATGGCAACATGGGGGCCATGCCCCAGATTCGCATTTGGGAGGGGATATGCTTTTGGGGTTCAAATGGAACGCTTAGGAACGCATATGGCAACATGGGGGCCATGCCCCAGATTCGCATTTGGGAGGGAATATGCTTTTGGGGTTCAAATGGAACGCTTAGGAACGCATATGGCAACATGGGGGCCATGCCCCAGATTCGCATTTGGGAGGGGATATGCTTTTGGGGTTCAAATGGAACGCTTAGGAACGCATATGGCAACATGGGGGCCATGCCCCAGATTCGCATTTGGGAGGGAATATGCTTTTGGGGTACATGCTGTGAGCCATGGGTGCCGAACGTGACATGTGTTGTGGCAGCATGACAGTGCATGGTCTGAGGTGTGTGCATGCCTGACATGCCCTGCATATTTGCTGTCTGTTGTGGTTACTGGACATGGCATTGGACGCATCGTTATGAGTGAGTGATAGTTGTGTGCCAGCCAACGTATTGCAGTTGTCCCATCTCGTTGGTGTGCGTGCTGCCCTGTGCCATGTGCATCACTGCAGTGCTCGGGGGGTGTGGCCCATGTTGTGTGTTGTTGCTCACAGTGTGTCGTGCGCTTAATTGACTTCTGGCACATGGTTGGTCATGGGCATGTGTCTTAGCGTGACTGCTGTATGTGTGGCAGCTGTGCGGATGACATGCCTTTCATGTGACTGGGGCTGACGGATGGGATGGATGGTATGTTGTATGTGCATGGTGTGTCTGTGAGTTTGATGGGTTCAGTGGTGTTCGTGTGCATTTCTGTTGTTCCGCTCTGTTGCGTCTAGTGTTGTTTGTCTTACATAGGCGTAGTTGTGGGGTGTGGGGTTGACAGGCAGTGGGGGCTACATGGACAGGACTTCAATGGTGTTTCGGTTGTGTGTGATGAGTTGCACAGTGGCTGCCGTGTGGGACTATATTCAGTGTGGCTTGTGCATGCAGACGTGGCTCCTTGGGTGTTGCTATGTCTGTGATGGGTCATGTGGGGTGTGAGTCTGTTGTTCATGTCCGTGTGCACATTGTTCACTTGTTCGTGACGGTGGGCGGTGCTGCGTGTTCATCTGCTACGTGACATGTCCCATGTGTTGGTGGTGTTATGGTCCTCATGCCTCCAGTAATCCAGCCCTGTCCAGTTTCCCACCTGCAAGTTGTTCGTGCGTGCACTGTACTGGATGCCACATGGCTCTAAGCGGGGGTGCTCCATGTTGCAGGTCTGTGGGGGTGGGGGGTGTAGTGGGTCGTGGGGGTGGCTGTACACCCACTGACACCGATTGCTGTGGACCGTGATGTCTGCCTTTCGGCTGTCGTTGTGCACTGCGGTGGCTGACACGTGGCTGTGGGGTGTGGGGGATGCTCCTCCTTGCTGTGCTGTGGGACTGGGGCCTGGTGTGTGTTGTACTTGGGCTGTCCACCGTCCCACCCACTGCACTTTGTGTTCCTGCCACTTACCTGTTACTTGTCGGTTAGTGCAGCTGTGGCGGACACATGGGTGTGGTGGGTGCTCGTTGTGGCGCTTCTGGCATATTTGGGGACCTGTTGGTGGTTACGTGGCTGGCTTAGTGTACACATGTCCCCACGCATCTTACAGTTGTTCGGTTTGGGCTGTGTGTGGTAGTGTCTGTTGCATGTGCGTGTGATGTGTTGTGTATTGTGTGCTGGACATGGGGGTGTTTGTCCCTGGGAGCTGTGGCATGGTAGTTGCGCATGTGAGTACATAGCGGTGTGCTAGTATACATTAGTTTGTACTTACCAGCCTCCACTCCCCTGCTAATCCGGCGAGGATCTCCGGATGGATTACGACTCGCACCTTCTCCTCCCACGCTTTGAAGGTCTTAAAGAGCGCGGGATTCCCTCCGCCAGTGACGGCAGCCAGCTCTCTGTTTTTGCCCTCCTTCTTCTTGACCAGGCTCTTTACGTCATTCCAACGTTTGTTTATCTCGACTCTGTTCCTGGGCAGGGTCCCGACTGCATTGACCTGGTCTACGATCCGGGTCCACATTCTGTTTCTGGTGGCTAGTGGTGTGTGCTGGACCATGTTCCCATAGATTTGTGGGTACACCTTGATGATCTCGTCGACCATGACCGTCAGCTCCATGGGCGTGAACTTGGGCATCCTTTGTGGTGCCATGGTGTTTGTGGTGCTGGTGCGGTGTGTGTTGTGTAATGTGCAGGGGGTTTGTGGTGCCGGTGTTTGGTGGTGGTGGTGGTGGTTGTGATGTGTGCGTTTCTGTGGTGTGCTGCTGTCCTTGCTGTGTCACTGTGTCCTCTCCTCTCCTCTCTGGTTTGCAATGTAGCAAGGGGTTGTGGTCTGTGGGAGTGCTGCTTTTGTACTCACCTATGTGGGTGTGTCCTCATGGTCTGTTGTTTTCAGGTGTGTTGTGTCTGGGGTTCTGGCCTTTGTATTTTTTGTTTGTCCGGGGGGTGTTTTCGGGATGTGTACTGTGCTTGTGTATTTGTGTGTGCCTTGCTGTGTGGACTTGTTGGCCATGTTGTGTGCTATTGGTTTTGTGTGCGGATGGTTTCTGTGCAGGTACGTTGGCGCCATGGCTTCTGCCGTGTCGATTCTCATCGGCGTAGTTTGCGCTGGCGGGCGGTATATTTGTTGTTTTTCCGCGCTCATGGCGGTGCGATCGTAATTTCACGTGCGGTGTGTCGGCCGTGTGGGCGGGCGGTTTTGTGTTGTCGTGCGTGTTTCCGTCCGTGGCGGGCGGTTTGACTCGGACTCGGACGATGGCGGGCGGTATTTTGTGTGATTTTTCCGCCGATGGCGGTTTTCGGTTTGTGTACTCATAATGGCGTGGTCGGTGTTCAGGCGGTGTGTGCGGGCGGATTTTTGCCGCTTCCATGCCTGGCGGATTTTTTTACGCCGGGTATCGTAATGGGCCCCTAACTTATGATTTCAATATTTTGTGAAATACATGTTCCATAAATTGCACTTGAGCACTTTAATTCTTATTGTCGTAAGTACGCCATTGCCGAAATGTTATTTTTTGTATTCCTTACTTTATTGGTAATTCTGTGCTTTTATGGCTCTAGCCAAACAAAGATTTGAATTGAATTGACTATTTCCCATGAGTCAAAGTGGACACTTGAGTAAGGCCTACTAGTGAACATTTCCTCGATGGAGACACCAGTGATTGGGGTATAACCCTAATCACATTGTAAGAAATAAGATGGGGCAGGGATTTTCCAGATAAACACTAGAGCACCGACCTCAAGGGGGATTGTGTTGTTTCTTACGAATGTCATTATACCTTTGAAAGCGTAGCGTTTAAAATATAATACTTCTTTTTCATATTAAAGCAAGTTAAGCTTAACAAAGCAGTGAAATGAAGTTTCTGAATGCTCCTATTCGCACACCCCTCACTTACACATCAGTGCTACCACAAAATGTGTTTGACCTGTTTTCTTGCCGCTCTTTTTCCACCAGCACTGATTTAGAGATTCATTATATTTGCACTGTTTTTGCATTGGCATTTACATCAGGTGTAAGCTGGTTTGTAAATCTAGTTCAAAACATGGCAAAAAGAATTTGACTCACTTATGATTCCAGGACATCACTCAGTATTGCAGAATTTTTGCAGTCGTAAGTTTACGGCTAGGGTTCGAAACATGGGTGCTCTCAGCGGAGGGTAGTGACCACTGGGGAAGTGAACAACACCTCAAAAACATCTGAATTTTGGAGGCATTCAAAAGCATGCCTAATGCTCTTCATACTCAATGTAATCACTGAATCTTAGCTTTAATACATTGTGGCAGAGTTGTGTAATACTTTTGACCATGCCTCCATATTGTCAAGATTGCTACGAATTTCTCAACATGAAAAAAATAATGTCCACAAATAAAAGGAAAAAAAGGTTAATGTGGATTTGCACGTTAACTCTTACCATTAACCTACAGTTTTTATGGTATTAACTATAGGCATGCAGATGAAAATATGTCACTTGTGTGGATTTCCATTGTCCACTATGATTTTTGAGACGCCTCAAAAAAACATAAGAGTAACTTTGCAAAATGTGAGGGAAGTAGGCTCTGTTTCATAAAGTAACTCGGTTTCTAGGTCTGGTTCTAGAGAGCTTTTGTGTCTGACCACCTTATATCACGAATACTCTGAAAAAGAACACCAAAAAGAAATACAAAGAGAATGTGCATTGAATCATCCAGCTCCAGTCATTAGCATCTCTACTTTTTTCTATGTTAGCCATTGGTTGGATGGGCTGTGCCTCAAGTCTTTGATCAGCCCACAATATTTCAAAGCTTTTTACCTCATGCCATTACAGCTTCCATTGAGGCACTTAGGACCAGTCAGACAGGAGTTTTAATGCAGTTCTTTGTTGCCCTTAAACAATCCATGTACTCACAACAATGATCTCAGCAAACACAGCTCCTCATGCTGGCATTGTGTGGCCCTCTTCTGCTCCTGCTCTCCTGGCATCTGACAAACGTATGACACCCAACAAGCCCCTTAATTCATCTACTGTTTGCCCTCTGTTGATGCCATCAACTACTTGTGACGGTTCACTGACATAACATCAATGTAAAAAATATCAATGTAAAAAATATTGATTAAAAAATATAGACAACAAAAATATCGACTCCTATACTTAAAAAGGTAAGTACCAAAATACTGAATAAAAATATCGATGTAAAAAATATAGATTTAAATATATATATATATATATATATATATATATATATATATATATATATTTAATATATTAAATATTAATATTAATTTTAACAAAATAAATTAAATTTAATATACATTTTTTTAAATTTAACAAACTTATTTAAAAAAATAAACACACAAACATAATATTTTATACATATATATATATATTTACTCTAAAATAATTAATAAACTATCTTTAATTTATTTAAAAACTTTAAAATTATATAAAATAATATATATATATATATATATATATATATATATATATATATATATATATAAATAATTTAAAATATAAAAAAAACTATCTTGAATAAATTAAATGATTCAACTATCAAAAAATATTTAAACTTAAATTGTCCAATATAATAAGTGCAACAGTAGGGAAAGTTCTGTATAGCAAAATAATTAAATTTACTATTCCAACTCCAGTGAGTGCAACACTAGGGAAAGTGTTGGATAGCGGAGAGGAAAAAATTACTATTCCCACTCCAGTGAGTGCAACAGTAGGGAAAGTGTTGGATAGCGGAGGGGTAAATATTACTATTCCCACTCCAGTAAGAGCAACAGTAGGGAAAGTGTTGTATAGCGCAGGGGTAAAAATTACTATTCCCACTCCACTGAGTGCAACAGTAGGATAAGTGTTGGCTAGCGGAGAGGTAAAAATTACTATTCCCACTCCAGTGAGTGCAACAGTAGGGAAAGTGCTGGATAGCGGAAGGGTAAAAATTACTATTCCAACTCCAGTGAGTGCAACAGTAGGGAAAGTGTTGGATAGCGGAGGGGTAAAATTTACTATTCCCACTCTAGTGAGAGCAACAGTAGGGAAAGTATTGGATATCGGAGGGTCAAAAATTACTATTCCCACTCCAAAGACTGCAACAGTAGGGAAAGTGTTGGATCGGGGGGAAAAAAATTACTATTCCCACTCCAATGAGTACAACAGTAGGTAAAGTGTTAGATAGCGAAGGGTTAGAAATTTCTATTCCCACTCCAGTGAGTGCAACAGTAGGGTAAGTGTTGGATAGTGAAGGGATTAAATTTACTATTCCAACTGCAGTGAGTGCAACAGTAGGGAAAGTGTTGGATAGCGGAGAGGTAAAAATTACTATTCCCACTCCAAAGAGTGCAACAGTAGGGAAAGTGTTGGATAGCGGAGGGGTTACAATTACTATTACCACTCCAGTGAGAAAAACAGTAGGGAAAGTGTTGGATAGCGGAGAGGAAAAAATTACTATTCCCACTTCAGTGAGTGCAACAGTAGGGAAAGTGTTGGATAGCGGAGGGGTAAATATTACTATTCCCACTCCAGTAAGAGCAACAGTAGGGAAAGTGTTGTATAGCGCAGGGGTAAAAATTACTATTCCCACTCCAAAGACTTCAACAGTAGGGAAAATGTTGGCTAGCGGAGGGGTAAAAATTACTATTCCCACTCCACTGAGTGCAACAGTAGGATAAGTGTTGGATAGCGGAGAGGTAAAAATTACTATTCCCACTCCAAAGACTTCAACAGTAGGGAAAATGTAGGCTAGCGGAGGGGTAAAAATTAGTATTCCCACTCCACTGAATGCAACAGTAGGATAAGTGTTGGATAGCGGAGAGGTAAAAATTACTATTCCCACTCCAAAGACTTCAACAGTAGGGAAAATGTTGGCTAGCGGAGGGGTAAAAATTAGTATTCCCACTCCACTGAATGCAACAGTAGGATAAGTGTTGGATAGCGGAGGGGTAAAAAAAATGTATTCCCACTCCAGTGAGTGAAACAGTAGGGAAAGTGTTGGATAGCGGAGGGGTAAAAATTACTATTCCCACTCAAGAGAGTGCAACAGTAGGGAAAGTGTTGGATAGCGGAGAGATAAAAATTACTCTTCCCACTCCAGTGAATGCAACAGTAGGGAAAGTGCTGGATAGCGGAGGGGTAAAAATTACTATTCCCACTCCAGTGAGTACAACAGTAGGGAAAGTGTTGGATAGCAGATGGGTAAAAATTACTATTCCCACTCCAGTGAGTGCAACAGTAGGGAAAGTGCTGGATAGCGGAGGGGTAAAAATTACTATTCCCACTCCAGTGAATGCAACAGTAGGGAAAGTGCTGGATAGCGGAGGGGGAAAAATTACTATTCCCACTCCAGTGAATGCAACAATAGGGAAAGTGCTGGATAGCGGAGGGGTAAAAATTACTAGTCCCACTCCAGTGAGTGCAACAGTAGAGAAAGTGTTGGATAGCGGATGGGTAAAAATTACTATTCTCACTCCAGTGAGTGCAACAGTAGGGAAAGTGCTGGATAGCGGAGGGGTAAAAATTACTATTCCCACTCCAGTGAATGCAACAGTAGGGAAAGTGCTGGATAGCGGAGGGGTAAAATTACTATTCCCACTCCAGTGAATGCAACAATAGGGAAAGTGTTGGAGAGCAGAGAAAAATATATTACTATTCACACTCAAACACTTAAATATATATATATTTTTAAAAAAATAATAAAAATAAATAAACAATATTTAAAAATATATATATATATATTAAACATATAAAAATAACACATATTATAATATTAATTACATACAACAAAAACCAACAAATAATATATAAAATGAAATAAAAATTAAATTTGCGAAAAAATGATCCTTTTAAATTACAAAATATTTACAAACAAAAACATTAATTAAAACATAAATGTATTTATTTTATTTCCTACCCTATAACACCACACCAATAACAAAACACTTCAACATTTTAAATTAAAATTATTTACATAATTAACATAATTAATAATCAATTAAGAAAATATTATTAATAAAAAAACTAATAAACATTAATTGACGACACAAACTTTAACACAATAATATCCACAACACACACCTAAATTAACCTATAAAATAATAAAACACAATTAAAACTCATTTTAAAATTAAAAACTATTACTATTAACAACTAATAATTACATAATTAAAATGTACTTAATACCCACCCTTTACCCCTTAAAAGTAAAAACAACACACAGAAAAAATAAACCATTACTCAAAATAAATATCAAATAATTAACAGGTGACGCTACCCGCTCCGCCCCCAGCAATGGCGAAATGCACCTGGGCGATCTCCGAGTAGGACGCGGCGAAAACGGGGGAAAGCAAACGCCGAAAAACTAGTCATTTTCGTTTGGATTGTTTCCCCGATTTCCATATGGCCGGAGGACAACGTGAATGCGAGTGCGGCAGGGAAGCAGTGAAGCCGCTCGCAGAGAACCCCCTCCGGCTATTGTTTGTGCTCTCCCGCTGTGCCCAAGCCTGTAGCTGCATGAGAGAGCTGCACAATGTCAGTCTCTGCCACGGGGGTTCCCAGGCTTCTTTTTTTTTTTTTTTTTCTCATCACGGACCTGCGGGCTTTATTGCCTTAAAGACACTTAAAGACGCTTTTTTCCCTTTATCTTGTGAAAGAGGACACCGGGATCTTGGAAGAGTCTGGGCTGTGCTTCTGGCTGTATGCACATGAGTTGAAGAGGCATTGAGGCCAACAGGTACGGAGCAGCTAAAAATTGAAGGTGGAAGGAGGTGGAAGGAGGTGGAGATGGAAGGAGGTGGGGGACATTTGATTTGGATGATTATAAGATCATAGTATATGTGTTTAGCACCCTGAACTTTGTATTGAAACCTGGGAAACCTGACAGCGGGTGCTGTCAGGAGACACCTGGACAGATTGGAGGGGTAACAAGAGGGCCGGAAGAAAAAAAAAGAAAGTGGGAAAAAAAAAAATGGGTAGACATCTTAAACATTCCAACGCAGTCGCCAAAGTTGACTCAGCAGCAGGGCTGAAAGCCAAAACTCGCTTAGCCCAGGCAAAGACAACGGCACGAATAGCGAGAAAGGAATATGGCACCAATCCCCACGGCTCTGACGCCAGCTTTGAAAGTTCAGAAGAAGAGATGCCTCCCTCTCTGTCTCAGGAATCGGTAGAAGATGGTATTATAGAGGCGCCTAACTCGATGGAGGTTTCAGCATCTTCAGCTAAGCAACGACAAGACACCCTGATAGTTGATGGTTATAAAAAGGAGTTAAAAGGTGCAAAGGAATTTCCTCTTTTTCTGAAAAAGGCGTCCCTACCTCCTCCTCCTCCCAGATCAACTACAAAAGCATCAAAAGAGCCACCGGAGACCACAGGCGATTCACCGGGAAGTCTTGTACAGGACCTGCTGACATCACAATGCGCCCAGCTGCCTGGACAGGCTCCATCTTCACCTCCTAAGAAAACCCCGGTAGTCCAGGACCAAGACCAGAACCGAAACACGGGGGTCCCTTCAGAATCATCAACTTTGGCAGAAAAGAGTGCTCGCAGCCCGAACCAGCCACTAATACCTCTGTCGCAAGGCAATAAGATGCGAGAAAGAGAGGCACAATATTCTTCACCATTACAGGACCCAGCCCAATCCCAGTTTCCGCTTCAATCTCAGTCTCAGTCTCCGGTATGGGGGATACCGCCAGGGGACGCCTCACGAGAAACGGAAAACTCATTCACTGAGAATTTGAACCAGGATGGGACGGCATCACAAATCAACGGCAGCAATAGGGTAGAAGCACCCTTTACTCATCAGATGGACATAAGAGACATGTTGAACCTTATTCTGGAAGAGGTAAGGGAAATGAAAAAATCACAAAAACTCGAGATTGCCTCTCTACATCAACGGTTAGGCAAAATTGAAGAAGCAATGATATGTTTCCCTATCAAATTGCAGGAAGCTGAAACCAGAATCTCACTGCTGGAAGATCAAAAGAATGAGATGCTCGGGAAGGTGAACGAAGCAGCTAAAAACAAAAGTTTTTGGGAAAATAAGGTAGAGGAACTCGAGAACCATTCTCGGAGGTCAAAACTTTGTATAGTAGGGGTCCCCGAAGGAATTGAAGGGACCCAAGCTCTTCAATGGGTCAATATGTTTATCAAACAAAAAGTTCTTCCCGAGTTTGAAGGAGACTTATCCCTTACAAGGGCACATCGAGTTCCTGCTCACCCCTTCCCAAACTCAACGATACCACGAACAATTTTGCTGAATTTTTCAGACTTTCGTGTAAAGGAGCGTATTTTAACTAAGGCGATTCAGCAGAGACAGTTTGTTGTAAATGAAACCTCTAAATGCCGAATATTTTCCGACATGACAGCTGTGGCAGCGCGTAGACGGAAAGAATTTGTAAATATGCTTTGTCTATTTAAAGCTCAGGGTGCCCAAGCATCTATAGCACAACAGTCTAAGCTGCGTGTTTTGGTTAAGGGGAAGTTCCATCTATTTTCAAATTTGGAAGAGGCCCAGGGTCTATTGAAAGAAATTTCGGCTGGATCCAGAGCCTGACCTAATAGTAAAGAAAGTTTGAGCTCTTTATTTACTGGGGGCAGCGGGGTCACCTAGGGTGTAGCACCAAGACACCCATGAGGTTAGTAGGGTGGGTTGAAATGTGGCTAGCGTGGCTAGTGGGGGTTTTCCACATTTCTGTGGGGGGTTCTTCTTTTTTTGGGTGGGTTCGAGGGGGGACAAGTAGTAAGAAAAGAGCAGCAGCAAAAGGTGCAGACAATGGTATATACAGATATTGGCTTTTGAGCAAATTAGAAATTTATCCTAGAAATAGAAACAGAAATCGCTAGTAAATGCAAGATCCTGTCAGTCAATGCCAATGGAATGCTCAACAAACAAAAATATGGCGCACTCATTAGGTGGCTCGCCTTGTTCAATCCCCAAATCCCCATGTCCTGTTCTTTCAGGAGACACATTTAAAAACTAATTCTCCCAAACTATATTTACCTGGAGTTTTTTCAGACGCCTTTTACGCGTCAGCAGGCTTAGCTATGAGAGGGGTTGCTATTTATTTTTCCAAAAACTTGCCATGGGAATTTGAACAAATTCGAAGGGTTCCACAGGGGAGGTGGTTATGGGTAGTAGCAAAGCTGAAGGGGAAGATCTTAAATTTTATAAACTACTATGGTCCAGTCACGGATGATGCCTCAGGACTGGTTAAAATCAATGAGCTTTTGAGGGGGGCCCCTGGGCAGATCATTATCGGTGGAGATTTTAATTATATACAGGACCTAAAGAAGGACACCTCAAACAAAAACAAAAAACAATTGAAACCAAACACTAAAAAAATCTTTGAGATTATCAGGCATGATTATCAATTAATAGACCCCTGGCGGAATATTAATACCGAGAAAAACACCTTCACTTGCCATTCACACCGCTTTCAGACTGCTTCCCGAATCGATTTTTTCCTAACATCTAGATCCCTATTGATCTTAAAGGCAGATATCGGGAGCAACCCCTTCTCTGATCATGTGTATATAGGGCTTGAGCTTGAGCTTGGTGAGGGGAGAAGAGAGCGACCCAGGTGGCAGCTGGATCGCCTCCTTCTCCAGGATCAAGAATGGGTGGAGAATTTTAGAGTATGGATCTCTGAATATTTTAGGATCAATGATGAAACGGCAGGACCCTTTGCGGTATGGGGGGGGTTCAAGGCTGCAGCTCGTGGACAAATAATCTCCTTTTCGGCCACCCAGTCTAGGGCTCGGCGGCTCAAAATAGCTGAATTGCAGGGGGCGGTGGAGAGGGCTCACGCTCAGCAGATCCGGTCACGCCCTCATCAATTGGATAAGGCTAGAAAGTCCCTGAGAGACTTTTTTGTCTTAGAAGAGATCAGCAGTTCCCGATCCTACCAACTAAAGGTCTATGAGGACAGCCAGATGGTCGGCAAATTGCTGGCTAACTCGACAAGATTCAAACAGGAAACAGCCTTAGGGGTCGATTCCGATTCGGGCCGGAAATCTCTCCGACCGAGCCGGACCCGGAGAGATTTCCGACCGAATCGGACCCGTGCAGTCCGACCGAACGAGTCCGATGCATTCGTATGCCACCGGACACGAGTCGGTCGGACTCCCATTGAACTCAATGGGAGCCGGTCGTACAACGCGTACGCGGGCTCCCATTGCCTCAATGGGTGCGAGGCGGACAAGGGCGTCCCTACAGCGAGTACGCCGCGGAGCGCTCGCGGCGTACACGCACAGGTAGGGGGACCCATGGGTCCCCCTGTATGCGCCTCGCACGGGTACGCGTACAGGGGGTCCGACACGGACCCCAAAGTACGGCTCCGACAGCGAGTTCGAGTCGGACGGCGCGAGTCGGTCGGAGCGGTCGAGGTGCGCATCGTACTTACCCGGCCGGAAAACGTCTCCATTGCGCGGTGCGAATCGGGTCCGAGCGAGTCGGTCGGAGCGGTACGATCCGGGTACGAGTCGGTCGGAGCGGTCGGGTCGCCCGGACGAGTCGGTCGGCGACCCGCATCGTACTCGCTCGGCCGGACTCACAGTACGGTTCGGTCGGGAAACAGGCTTTCGCATGGCTTTTTTCCCGACCGAATGGTATTGGGTGCGCCTCCGACCGAGATCGGAATCGGCCCCTTAGTTACAAAGGTGACGGACCCCAAGACTGGAGCGGAAGTAACCAATAGTGAGGAGATTCCACAGATTTTTTTAGAACACTTCCAGCAACTTTATACTACTGAGTACTTGGTGGGAGAGGAGTCTATACAGGAGTACTTTGACAACGTAAATATTCCCAGATTATCCGATTTTCGGATAAACCAGCTAAAATCAGATTTAGGAACTGCTGAGATCTTGGCATCCATTAAATCAATGGCCGGGGCTAAAGCGTGTGGGGAAGATGGGTTCCCAATAGAATTTTATAAGACCTTTTCAAAAGAGGTAATCCCACCCATGAAAAAACTATTTAATCACATCAAAAATGGTGGCCTGGTCCCCTCGTCTTTTAAGGAGGCAATTGTTGTGTGCTTCGTAAAAAAAGATAAAACCCAAAGGATGTCAATTCTCATAGGCCCATTAGCCTACTCAATTCAGATTACAAGATTTTAATGAAGGTGTGGGCTGAGCATTTTTTATTTGCCACACAGGAAATAATTCATAAAGATCAGGCTGGTTTTATAGCAGGAAGATTCATGGCAGCTAATACGGAATTTTTAATACAGGCTTTGGATTATTGTAACACCAACTCTATCCCTGCCTGTATTATGATGGTCGATGCGGAGAAAGCATTCGACTTGGTGAACTGGAACACTTTGTTTCTCGCCCTCGGCCAATTTGGTTTCCCCCCTCAGGTTATTTCCATGCTACGTAATATATATCAGGAGGCTCAGGCCCAGGTGGTAATTAATACGAAATGGGCAGGCACGGTAAAAATAAATCGGGGGACTAGACAAGGATGCCCGCTCTCCCCATTGCTTTTTACCTTTTTTATAGAACCGTTAGTTATTAGAATGCGTGATAATGCTGCTATTAAGTCCCCAATTTTGGGTATGGCCAAATTGAAACTTTTTGCGGACGACATTATTTTATATTTGAAGCCCAACAATGATAATTTGGAAGTAGTGTTGAGTGAATTTAGTAAATTTGAATTAATTGGATGCTACAAAATAAACTCAAACAAAACTGAAGTTCTAGTCTTGAATGCAGATATAAACTTCCTCCCACCCTGTCTGAGGGCACAAGTCGCAAAGCCAGACCCAATTAGATACTTGGGGATCTTCGTGTCCAACCAATATCAACAGCTATATAAATTAAATTATGTAAGAACGCAAGAAAAAATAAAGAGACTATTAGAACAGTGGCTTCTACTTCCTTTGACTTTGGTGGGACGAGTATCACTAATTAAGATGTCCATACTTCCGTTACTCATTTTTTTATTTACTAATGTTCCTATTAAAATAAATATGTTTTTTTTTAAAGAAATGGAAATCCTGATTAGACAGTTTGTCTGGGGGAAAAAAGATCCAAGGGTTAAGCTAACATCATTACAATTAACGACTGAACAAGGAGGTCTGGCTTTACCTCACTTAAGAACTTACTACGACGCTGCTTTTTTGGATCTACTAGCGGGTTTAATGGGATCTAATAGCACCAGAGATAACTTCTTTGTTGATAAAATGGTACAGGAAACCGGCTCTCAAATTTCAGTATTTTTAAAAACCTCCAAACTCCCCAAAAAAACAAGATATAAGACATTGAAGGACTATTCTTTCAGACTTCAGTCTTGTTTTAAACTACGGGTTCCTCTGGGTTACAATACTTGAAATTGAGGAAATGTAAATGTCTCGGCCTCCAAATTCGATCAGGCCACTTGAGAAACTGGGAAGGTTGCGGGCCAGGGGAGCTAAGACATTTTTAAATTCAGAATAGGGTGATCTCCTGGCAAGAGGTGCTGCTAAGGCATGGGAATCAGAGGAAACCTGCTTTTTTCGAATACTTACAAATTGTCCATTTCGCAAAAAATGTAAATGGTATTCTTGATACACCAAATAAACTTGTGATATCTCGTTTCGGGGCTAAAGTAAGCGGCGTAGGGAATTGGTACTGCCTGTTACATAATCAGGGCCAACTCCCATTGATAGAGAACCACTTGGAAAGGGTGGTCCGCGAAACACAATGTACTTTTTCCATTAATGAATGGGAAGCTTTATGTCATCAAGGAAGCAAGTCGCTTAGAGCAGCCAATTTTAAAAGAATGGCTTTCCTATCCTTACTCCGGAAGCACTCAAGAAAAGGTATCCGGATGCCGAAAATAGGTGTTTCCGATGCCAGGTGATGGAGAAGGGGGCTGGCTCCATATTTTTTTTATATGTCCTAGGCTGGGTTCTTTTTGGGAGGCAATCTTCTTGGCTCTAAACCGGGCATTTGTAAAGAGTATAGTGCCAGAGGCCGAGGCTGAGGCTGCCCTGTTTGGATTTTGTTGAGATAGAACGACTTTAACGGAAGCCGAGGCAACTTTCCTCTCTATCTCTTGCTTGGTAGCCCGTTCTTTAATCCTTCAAAATTGGAAATCCAGAGATGTTCCCACTTACGATAAATGGTTGAATAAAATGAAAAGGACGCGGGCTTTTGAAGAAGCTTATGCTAGAAGGGTGGAGCTTCCAGGAAATTCAATAAGAACTGGAAGTTTTTAAGCAACTTGGTAAACCCGATAGAAGGATAATATTACCCGGAATTTAGAATCCAACAGCTGTTTTGCCATTTTGTTAATGTCTGGAGGAATTAGAAATATTCTTTAAGTATTTGAGCACTTTAGTGTTGCAATTTAGCAATTCGGCTTCTTTTGCACTATCACTTTCTTATTGCACTTTTTGCACTTTGCTATTCTACAATTATCAGTCAATTTATTCTAGATACCTGTGACAGCCGTGTTTTAAAAAATAATTTCCTGTGTCATTGTTTTTAACTTGGAAAGAAGAAGCTATCGTTTTTGTGTCAAATAGTCCTAATGTTTGCTCAAATGTTATTGTTATTTTTATGCTCTTAATGCTCTGCTCAATAAAAAAAAAAATAATAATAATTAACATTAATTAACAACTATATATTAATTAATGAAACACAAATTACTTCCCACCCTTTACTCCTATAAACACCACAACACACACCTAAAATTAATTACACAATTACCATATTATTTACCAATTAATTAATTAACAACCAATTATTAATTCATCATTAAAAAATAAATTACTTCCCACCCTTTACACCTATAAAAACCACAACACACTCTTAAAATTAATTACACATTTACCAAAATTAATTACAAATTAATCAATTAAAATGAATTAACCAATTATTAATTCATAAATTAAAAATAAATTACTTCCCACCCTTTACACCTATAAACACCACAACACACACCTAAAATTAATTACACAATTAACAAAATTAATTCCAAATTAATTAATTAAAATTAACAACCAATTATTAATTCATCAATTAAAAATAAATTACTTCCCACCCTTTACACCTATAAACACCACATCACACACCTAAAATTAATTACACAATTACCAAAATTAATAACCAATTAATTAATTAAAATTAATTAACAACCAATTATTAATTAATTAATAATAAATTACCTTACGCATTTAACACTATAACATCTCAATTAAACAAATATTAATAAATTAAAAATTAATCAATAAATGTAATATAATTAAATTACTTCCCACCCTATAAACCCACAACCCGCTACAGAACTAAAAATACAAAATTCAAATAAAAACAAATTAATACATTTAATATAATTAAATTACTTCCCATCCTATTCCCCTATGAACCCACAACCCGCTACGGAACTAAAAACGCAAAATTCAAATAAAAAATAATTAATACATTTAATATAATTAAATTACTTCCCACCCTATTCCCCTATAAACCCACAACCCACTACGGAACTAAAAGCGCAAAATTCAAATAAAAAAAAATCATAACTACTAAAAATTTCACACATATATTAAAAATACAAACAATTCTTATACAAAAAAACATACATCACATACATATAAAATATATACTAAAATACATAACAATAATAAAAAACGATATTTTTAACAACTATATTTTTGCAAACGATATTAAACACTTCGATATTTCTAAATCATTATTACTTACCTTAAATCGATATTCTTGACCACGATATTCTTGCTGTCGATATTTCTGACCCACGACATTAATGACTCGATATTTGTGCAACTCGATATTTTGTACTCGATATTCTGTCTCTGCACCCTTGTGACCAATTCACAACACCAAGGTGGCTCCATCATGCTGCTGTGTTGATGGTCCCTTCTGCTTCCACTGGGCTCTTCCTTTCCAGTGCTTAATTTGTAAATAAATAAGTGCCAGTGCCCAAAGTTTTGCGATTAAGCTGATGGTAAGCACAATCAAACATCAGGGAGCTGAATATGAAGACTATATAGTCTTGATTCCACCTCATGACTCTTTATTGCACCACCAGACACTCCTTGCCCCTCTATCTCACTCTTGCAAGTTCTTTTTCATACTAGCTTTCTCCCATTGTCACTGTTTTTCCATCTTTCCCTTCTTATATCTTTCCCCCTTTATGTTTTTCTCTCTTGCTCTGGATTAAAGGCTGCACGTTTTCCCCTTCACCATCGTACAGTGTTAACCATTGCACCGCTTCCAGCCTGTAGGATTTTGCCATGTGCTGGCATCGAGTCCTTCACCTTTATTGGCAAGTAGCCCCTTTCTGCAACCACTGACAAATTCACAGTCCCCGCCAGGACCCCTCATGCGGATATTGTGTGGTCCCTCTCTGTTCCTGCAGGGGCAATCCTCACCCTTTCAGAGTGACCAGTAGACACCCCTCCCAACCCTACAACAGTGTGGACATTGTTGCCCTCCTTCTTCCTTCCCACTGCTTTCACCCATTATTGTCATTGCACCCTATTCTTCTGATCCTCTGGAACTGCTGAATGTCCGTGTGTGGCTCCACCCCTTTTCAGGGCTGACTGCCATTATACAGCTCCTATGTCCCATACCACTGTTTGCTCTTGTGTGACTACTACCTTAAGCACCATGCCACCAGGTGTCCATGTGCACCTTCTGCATGTGTCAGCACTGCATACAGCTTCCTCCCAAACCACTGACCGCCCTTGTGCTCCTCCTACTAGTGTAAATATCAAAACTTGAAATCCCTTTGTCAGATGGCTCCTGTCTCTTTCAATGCGCTATCAATATTGGAGCAACATCAGTCACTTCTCAGGAAGTAAAAAATGCAGGCGTCGCCTTTGACAGAGCGTTCTACTTTGGGTCACAGATAAATGCAGTAATTAAGGGTGCCAACTTCCATCTGTCCATGTTGAGGAGGATCCTCCCACTCCTTTCTACTAAGCACAGAGTGGAACTAACCGGAACTTTAGTACTACTGCAATAAGGGATTCAAAAGTCTGACCAAAAACTCATGGACAGGTAAAGAAAAGTGAAATACCACACAACACCAGCTACAGTTTCGCTCCTTTATTCCAGGTTCACCAAGTACATGAAGCACGACTGACCGGGCAGAGCAACAGCTGCAACTGCAATCAGTTCCAACCATAACATTCCAAGAACAGTAATGGATTCTGACACTAACATCCAGTTCCACCACAAGGTTACAAATAGTGCAGAATTAGAGTCCTCGATTCTTTCTGAACCTCAGGAAACAAGACCATGTGAAGTCAGAATGGAAAGCTCTCCACTGTCTCCCAGTGGAACCAAGAATAAAATTCAAAGTTCTATATACAATTCACAAGACCTGCTGGGGCAACAGCCCAGGCTGCCTGGACCAAAGAGTTATGTAGAGAAAGCTGTGATTATCGTAACTTTTCAGGAGATTTGAAGGATTTGCAGGAGCAACACCCTCCATTCTGCCTCCTGCATCAGTATTGCCCACTGGTGGAAAATCTGCTGGTGCAGGTTAGGCATAAAGTAGCTGTATAGTACATTTTCCAGGTTGCAATGAAACTGTTTTTTCTTCACAGGGAAATGTTTTTTCCAGTGGCAAACCACTCATCATAAAATATGCAGGTGTTCCTATGCACTTTCACACCTTTCAAGCATACTTACCATTGCCGTTTGCTTCTGGGGTGGGTAAGACCATACAAAGATATTGTAAATAGCTACAAAATGTTACATTTATAGGTGTTCGCACGGTTTTGTATTGTTACAACAACCCCCTGTAGCATTGCTATTCTCCAGTTTTTCCACTCTCGCTCTGATTTATGAATGTGAAAAGGTGCACTAACTAGCAGACTTATCTGCAAAAGTACCTAGAATGTCACTTAGAATTTCTGAATTAATTTACTGAATCAGAAATTCCACAACGTGGAATGCCTGCTTAGATATAGAAGTCCTGTTTTTTATGCCAGGATGTGGCCCCTTGCAGATGTAAAACCCTTTGTGAATCTTACCCTGTGTGATCATGCCAGTATCTACTTTTACGCTCTTCGTCCTTTATGTTGTATTGTATTGGCATTTTGCACATTCCAACCTCTTGGAAAGGCAAAAGTTATTTCTAGTTGGACGAGTAAGTGGCTACTCTGCTTGCATAATTTATGTAGTGCTTCAGGCCTTTGATGAGGTTGTGAAGTGGTCCGGGTTGCATTGAGTTCCTGTACGCCTTTTGGTGTGTAAGTTGAAAGAGTGTTGGTTGTACTTTGACTTATTAGGGTCATGTTGGGTAACGTGTTTGAGGTATGAGGATGTAGTATAAGCGTGGTGCAGCAAACACCACTACACATAAATCAGGGGTGTTGTGGAGAATGTGAGAATAGATGCAGCCACGAATATAGGTACTTACCATTATTAGACATGGACTGTTTCATTGATATGCAACAGTGAGGCCCACCACGGAATACACTATATGGATTCCATCTAAGAGCAATAGAGGCCAAACCCACTAGAGGAACTGTTAAGCATCCAATGGCTTTATAAATAGAGTACAAACCGTAGTAACACGGAACAACCCCACTGGAGGCACGGTTGAGCAGCCATGGAGTATTATATGTAGTTCCCTCACGAGCAAGAAAGAACCAACCAAACTTAGGCAGTGTTAAGCAACAATGGAATATTTTTTGTAGTACACACTGAGGACCAAACCCACTAGGGCCCTGTAAAGCAACCAAGGAATATTACATTGCGTCCAGACAGTTGCATCAGGATTCAACCCCACTGGAAGCACTCTTAAGCAATCCATGAAATGTATAGGGAGTCCACCAGGAGTGACAGGGAACCACAGTATAGGGAGTCCACCAGGAGTGACAGGGAACCACTTATACTGGAGGCTCAGTTCAGTAATCAGGAGGTGATGTATGTGGTCTGTTCGAAACTGGGTTTCTGATTTACTGGGTTGTGAGCCCTGGTCAATCACTAACAACAATCCTAGTCAGGGTAAGCGACCAGCAATCCCCAATTTTACCTGTGATCCCCCTCTGGTAGCTTGGCATAGAGCAGTCAGGCTTAACTTGTTGAAGGCAATGTGCAACACTTCAACTAGTAAAAACTGAAAACACCACACAAAAGATCCCGCACCAGTTTAGAAAATTAGGATTTATATTTTAATAAATAACACAAGACCAAAACGACAACAATCCAATAAGTAGAACATGAGATATTGAATTACAAGGTTTTAGGTGAAAATAGCATGTTTGAGATTTCTGGTCACGCCGGACCAGGACGAAGTCTAACGTTCAGGCCAACCACGATGGAGACAGGCCACTACAGGCTCTCAGTGAGGCCCGCTGAACAAAAGTACCATAATCCTGGATAATTCGAGGTGATACACCAATGCTGATCCACACAGTGATGGAAATGCACTGGTCCTGATCTGTGCAGCAGTGACGATGCATCGCTCCAGTGAGTGGGGAGCTGCGATGTAGAGGTTCAGTGTCATCGTCAAGGCTGCAGTCAACGGGGATGGTAGGCCTTGTGCCGGGAAGAGCATCGTGCAATTGTGGTTCCGAAGGCGATACGTGGGGTCTGATGCAAGTAGCAGCGGTGATGCGTAGGTGCTGATCCATGCAGCAAAGGCAATGTGCTGGTTCTGGTCAACATAGCAGCGGCGCTGCATCGGTTCGACAGGGGATGTGTCGGTTCTGCTGGAGCAAGTATCTTAGGGTCACTTCCAAAGGTCAAGGACTGGGGTGGCACCACTTGGCAGGGAAGACTCGCAGATGGGAGAGTCGAGGTGCAGAAGCAGGGTGGTTGGAAGTCTTTTATGTCCCTGAGACATCAGATCAGGAGGCCAGCCAACTAGCCCTTGGCGTCACTCGGGGTTCTGGGTTCAAGTGATGCAGGTCCAGTCATTCTCACCCAGGCAAGAGGACAGCAGTCAGCAAGTCAGAACAGCAAAGCAGGGGTCTAGCAGAGTAGCAGTCCAGCAGAGTGGCAGTACTTTCAGAAGCACAGCAGTCCTTCCTGGCACAGTATCCACAGGTCCGGAAGAGTATTGAAGTGGTGGAGTCTGAGGTCCAGTTTTTATACCGAGTGGTGCCTCTGAAGTGGGGAGACTTCAAGGAGATAACTTTGAAGTGTACATATGCCCTCCCTTTCTGCCCATTGTGTGTGCACAGGACACATCCTTTTCATCCTGCCATCTGGGCTGTTCAGGGACTACCCTAGGGTTGACTTATATGTATTAAAATGAGATTTGGGAATAGCAAGAGGTTTAACTTGCCTGGTCAACATCACAGTTGAAAACTAGGCACACAGGCTCTTTAAAGAGAGACATATTTGAAGGGCTACTTAAGTGGGTGGCACAATCAGTGCTGCAGGCCCACTAGTGGCATTTAATTTACAGCCCTTTTCACAGGTAGAACACATTACTATGGACCTATAAGTAAATTAAATAGTCCAATTGTGGATAAGTCAATGTTACCACGTTTTAGGGAAAGAGCACAAGCACTTTAGCCCTGGTTGGCAGTGGTAAAGTGCACAGAATCCTAAGAGGCCAGCAAAAACGAAGTTAGCAAAAATAGGAGGTCTGAAACCAAAAGTTAGGGGAAACCACGCCAAGGATGCCAGGGGTATGTTACCCCTGGCATCCTTGGCGTGTTGTTTCCCCCGAGGTGAAAGTGGGGAGAGCTACCCAACCTTTTGGGAGTTCTCTTCACTAAGGCGGAAGAACCTGGAGAGACCATCAGCATTGGCGTGTTCTGTTCCAGGATGGTGTTCCACCATAAAGTCCAATACCTGTAGGGAGATGGACCACCTCAATAGTTTGGGATTCTCACCCCTCATCTGCATTACCCATCTGAGGCATCTGTGTTCTGTCTGAACCTGGAAGTGAGCACCAAAAAGGTATGGTCTCAACTTCTTCAGTGACCAGACCACAGCGAAGGCTTTCCTCTCTATTGCACTCCACCTCTGTTTCCTTGGAAGTAGCCTCCTACTTATGGAGGACACAGGTTGATGCAGGCCCTCTTCATTTAGCTGTGAGAGTACAGCCCCTATGACATGCTCTGAGGCGTCTGTCTGCACAATGAATTCTTGGGAGAAGTCAGGGGCCTTGAGCACGGATGCTGTGCACATGGACCCTTTACGGTGTCGAAAGCTTTCTAGCACGCCTCTGTCCAGATCACCTGATATGGCTGCTTCTTGGAAGTCCGCTCTGTCAAGTGGGCAACAATGGTGCCATATATCTTGACGAATCTCCTGTAATAGCAAGTGAGGCCTAAAAAGGTCTCACCTCTGACTGGGTCTTGGGGGGTTCCTAAGCCAGAATGGTTTCAATTATGGCTTGGAGGGGATGCACCTTACTACCTCGCACTTGGTGACCCAAGTAGACCACTGAACCCTGCCCTATCTGGCACTTACTGGCCTTCATAGTCAGGCCTGCCTTTTGCAGAGCCTGAGCACTTCCTTGATGTGGCATAGACAGTCCTCTCAGCTTGAACTGAAGACCGTAATGTCGTCTAGGTAGGAATCACTAAAGTTCTGCAACTCATCCATGACCTGGTTGGCTAACCTCTGGAAGGTGGCAGGGGTGTTCTTCAACCTGAAGGGCATCACCCGGAACTGAAGTTCCCTTCTAGTGTACAGAACGCACACCTCTCTTTGGCTCTCTTGGTCAAGACAATCTGCCAGTATCCAGACATTAACTCAAACATGCTGAGGAACTTGGCAGCTCCTAACCGATCTATGAGCTCATCAGCTTGGGGGATGGGGTGTGCGCCAGTCTTGATGACCATAGTGAGACCATGGTAGTCCACACAACACCTACATTTAGGTGTGACACCTGGAGGGGCAGCTTTGGGAACCAACAGCACTGGGCTGGACCAAAGACTGTTTAAGGGCTCAATAACCCCCTAACGCCAGCATCTTGGAGACCTTCTCCTTAATGCTGGTTCTCATGTTGTCAGTCAACCAATATCATGGTAACACCCTTTGTCCTGGGGTAAGGGGGAATAGAGAGGAAAACTGCCCCAACAACTGGCGGCAGTCTCTCTGTTGGTCTAGGGTCAGTGCAGCGGAGAGACTGACACCTTCCACTGACCCATCCTACTCCTTGAAAGAAAGGAGGTGTGGGAGAGGTTCACTCTCGTCATCCATCCCATCATCAGTAAATAGGAGCATGGTAAACTCTCAAATTGGGCTTGAGGCAAATGACATGAAGGACCCTTAAAGAGTTCCCGGGAGTCTTGAGGTCTATCAAGTAGGTGACATCACTCTTGCGCTCCTTTAACTCATAAGACCCAGACCAGCAGTCTTGCAGGGCCCTGGGCCCCACGGGCTCCATTACCCACGCTTTTCAACCAGGCTGAAATTCGACCAGAGTGGCATTCTGGTCATACCACTGTTTCATGTCTTCCTGGCTGGCTTCCAGATTCTTCTGTGAGAGTTTCCGGAAGTGTGCTGTCTGGTGGCGGAGTTCCAGTATATAGCTGACTGCATCCTGGGGGGGCCCTCCTGGAAGTTTGCTCCCAGCCTTCCTTCACCAGTCTGAAAGGTCCTCTCAGAGGGTGCCCACACAGAAGTTCAAAAGGGCTAAAGCCAGACCCCCTTCAGTGGTACCTTCCAGTAGGCAAACAAAAGGCATGGCAGTAGGACATTCCACGTCCGCCTCATGGGCTCTGGTAAGCCCATAATCATGTCCTTTAGGGTTCTGTTGAACCTTTCAACAAGCCTGTTGGTTTGTGAGTGGTAAGGAGTGGAGAAATAATAGGCTACCCTCCTTTCACATGGCCTTCATGTTGATTACCACGTCCTTGAGAAAACTCACATGGGTAAAGATCCTCATCAGCAACCAGGCGACTGCGGGCGCATTCACAGTCTGTCACGGTGACAGGCACACCTTTGGGAGGCATTCAAGTTCACAGTGACAGGCACATCTTTGGGAGGCTTTCAAGTTGACACGCATGTAAGTCGGCATGCATGTAAGAGCATCGTCTGTTCTGGAGGCATTTGAGTCAGCGTGCATGTAAGAACATTACCTGTTCATTAATGAATAAAGCTGCAAAACTACAGGATTAGGTTGTCACAGTGACAGGCACACACTAACATTCAAGCCTGATGCAGTGACTAGCACACCTGTGTGTAATTAGCCTAAACTATTGCTCTATCAGAGATTCTGTATACATATAATAGGAGCATTAATACACCATTGCCGTCTTGTGGGGTCAAATATATTACTTATAGAACAGAAAAATCATCTGAGTTTCTCAAAAGTTTTTTGATTTTTTTTCCACCAGACTTATGTGAAAGTGGTTTTGGATTGCAATTTTAAGTTGGTGAAGTTGAGTAATATGCAGAATATAACACCACTACCTTTCTTATTGAGTAGCCTGGGTGAAACAACAGTGAGATTGAGCAAATGGAATAATAATATTTGGGAACTGTGCAAGGGTATGCAGAACCAATCTGAGTGTGGAACATAAATGTTCCTTACTAATGCATTGTCTTGGTGGAGAATTTACCAGAATTAAGTGGTGAAGAACAAGTTGATTTGAATGAATATAAAATTTGTGTTTCGAAACTGGATCACCATTATTTACCACATATTAGTACCATTCTTGAAAGGAATCATTTTAGACTAAGGGAACAGGGCAAAGATGAGTCTGTGGAGGGATATGTAACAGATCTCAGAAAACTGGCATCAACCTGCAAATTTGGGGGGTCTACGGAAGAAAGGATAAGAGACCAATTTGTATTGAGGTGCAGAAGTGATAAAATCAGAGAAGAAATTTGGCTCAAGGATGAACCACATTTGGAGGACGTGATTCTAGCGTGAAAAGTTTTTTTTTGCACATGATGAAATGTGTCTCTGATTTGAGGACTGAAAAAGGTAAAGAGTATGTACAACCAAAAAAGGTTGAGGAGAATGTGTGTGAGGTGAAAAGCAAAGATGGTGTGAAAGAGGATCGTGTGAAATTTGGAGGTGAATGTTATTGCTGTGGCAGAAATAGTAATAAGGCTAATGCAAAGATTTGTCCAGCTTTGAATGTTAATTGTCACAGTTGTGGGAGAAAGGGTCATTATAGTTAAGTACTGTAGAGGTAACATGAAGAAAGACCAGAGTAAGAAAGTTAAAACAGTCACACATGAAGTTGTGCTTCAAGTTAAAGACTCAGGGGCCGATTCCGATCTCGGTCGGAGGCGCACCCAATACTATTCGGTCGGGAAAAAAGCCATGCGAAAGCCAGTTTCCCGACCGATCCGTACAGTACACCGAACGAGCAAGTACGATGCGCACAACAGCAAAAATCCCGGCCGAGCCGTACTCACCCAAACCAGGTCCTGTTCTCCGACCGAGGCGAATCCGGAAACGCCGAATCGAGTCGCACGGAAGGGAAAATGCAGCCCCGTCCGGCCGAACAAGTACGATGCGCTTTCCGTACGCGCCGAACCCGTCGCTACGCACGGCACGTCAAAGCATCCGGGAGAGGCGCACATAAGCTCCGAATCGCGCCACAACACGATCCACGGCTACGAGACGAACACAGCACCGACGAGGACGACGCGAAGCGACGAGGACGAAGCCAAGCGACGAGGACGACGCGAAGCAACGAGAAGGACGAACGACACGAACCAACCATGAATCCCTTCGTCCCGATCATACCAATATTCTACATCTACTACCGGAACAGGCACGGACGCGTACGGCGCAGAAGGTAAGTCAGACACCAACCACAAAACACATACAACACGTACACGACACATCACACACATACACTGGGAATCTGAATATACTTACACCAGCAACAGCAGCACCATAGGGGCGGGATGCCCATCACCAATGCCACATATGCACACAGGGGCCTGGATGCGCACCACCACCACCACCACCCCTACCCAGGGGGGGCCGGATGCCAACCACTACTACCACCCTTAGCCAGGGGGGGCAGGATGCCTACCACTACTACCACCCTCAACCAGGGGGGGCAGGATGCCTACCACTACTACCACCCTCAACCAGGGGGCAGGATGCCTACCACTACTACCACCCTCACCCAGGGGGCAGGATGCCCACCACTACTACCACCCTTAGCCAGGGGGCTGGATGCCTACCACCACCCTTAGCCAGGGGGGCTGGATGCCCACCTCTACTACCACCCTTAGCCAGGGGGCAGGATGCCTACCACTACTACCACCCTCACCCAGGGGGCAGGATGCCCACCACTACTACCACCCTTAGCCAGGGGGCTGGATGCCTACCACCACCCTTAGCCAGGGGGGCTGGATGCCTACCACTACTACCACCCCCACCCAGGGGGCAGGATGCCTACCACTACTACCACCCTCACCCAGGGGGGCAGGATGCCCACCACTACTACCACCCTTAGCCAGGGGGCTGGATGCCTACCACTACTACCACCCTCAACCAGGGGGCAGGATGCCCACCACTACTACCACCCTTAGCCACGGGGGCTGGATGCCTACCACTACTACCACCTCAGCCAGGGGGGCAGGATGCCCACCACTACTACCACCCTTAGCCAGGGGGCTGGATGCCTACCACCACCCTTAGCCAGGGGGCTGGATGCCCACCACTACTACCACCCTTAGCCAGGGGGTGCCAGATGCCCACCACTACCACCCTTAGCCAGGGGGCAGGATGCCCACCACTACTACCACCCTCACCCAGGGGGGCAGGATGCCCACCACTACTACCACCCTTAGCCAGGGGGGCTGGATGCCTACCACCACCCTTAGCCAGGGGGGCTGGATGCCCACCACTACTACCACCCTTAGCCAGGGGGTGCCAGATGCCCACCACTACCACCCTTAGCCAGGGGGCAGGATGCCCACCACTACTACCACCCTTAGCCAGGGGGGCTGGATGCCTACCACTACTACCACCCTCAACCAGGGGGGCAGGATGCCTACCACTACTACC
>CAWUFW010026321.1:0-34676 GCA_963921515.1 Calotriton arnoldi | reverse complement strand
CCTTTTCCCTGAGCCCAACTCCAGGAGCTTTCCTCCCACAACCCAGTGGCCTGCTCGTGAGCAGCCACCAACCGGAGGGCTCCTATCCCCCATTGGATGACATTGGGCCTCAGCACTCTGCACCCGGCCGCCCTAGTGCCGCTGAGGGTGTTTCAAGAGTGCATCCTTGACCCTGGGGGACCCCTGAGTCTAACCCCAGAATACCAACTCCCCTAAACCAGTACTTACCTGCAAACAGTTAACTTTATTTTTCTCCATAGGAATACATTGACTGTTTTTCCTTGAAAATTGTTTTAAGTGTGGAGTTGGTTTGTATAGAACATTGAAAAACTGCCTGTGTACTAAAAGTGAATTTCTTACCTTTTGTCTAGGAGATGTCTCAGTGTGATATCTAAAGCGATACCAAAGGGGATGATGGACGGAGCGCTTGAGCTAATCAAACACTCACCCCCAGTCAACTGATCTGGGTTTAATCCATCATCATTCTTTAGCTCACTCCACCACCCCAGTTCAGACATGGCCATATGCAAATCAGTCTGACCCTGTGCCTCATGGGAACAGTCCAGCCCGAACTGTCAAGCCATGTCTTCCCTGGACCGGAAACAAGCATCCTAGGACCGGTTTCTGGCATTTCAGCCGTCATCAGCCAGGCTTGCTTGAATCCAGTGGCAAAGTGAGCAAGGGACCCACGTCTGGGCATACCCCGCCAACTTAGGGCGAACAAAGCGATACCAAAGGGGATGATGGACGGAGCGCTTGAGCTAATCAAACACTCACCCCCAGTCAACTGATCTGGGTTTAATCCATCATCATTCTTTAGCTCACTCCACCACCCCAGTTCAGACATGGCCATATGCAAATCAGTCTGACCCTGTGCCTCATGGGAACAGTCCAGCCCGAACTGTCAAGCCATGTCTTCCCTGGACCGGAAACAAGCATCCTAGGACCGGTTTCTGGCATTTCAGCCGTCATCAGCCAGGCTTGCTTGAATCCAGTGGCAAAGTGAGCAAGGGACCCACGTCTGGGCATACCCCGCCAACTTAGGGCGAACAAAGCGATACCAAAGGGGATGATGGACGGAGCGCTTGAGCTAATCAAACACTCACCCCCAGTCAACTGATCTGGGTTTAATCCATCATCATTCTTTAGCTCACTCCACCACCCCAGTTCAGACATGGCCATATGCAAATCAGTCTGACCCTGTGCCTCATGGGAACAGTCCAGCCCGAACTGTCAAGCCATGTCTTCCCTGGACCGGAAACAAGCATCCTAGGACCGGTTTCTGGCATTTCAGCCGTCATCAGCCAGGCTTGCTTGAATCCAGTGGCAAAGTGAGCAAGGGACCCACGTCTGGGCATACCCCGCCAACTTAGGGCGAACAAAGCGATACCAAAGGGGATGATGGACGGAGCGCTTGAGCTAATCAAACACTCACCCCCAGTCAACTGATCTGGGTTTAATCCATCATCATTCTTTAGCTCACTCCACCACCCCAGTTCAGACATGGCCATATGCAAATCAGTCTGACCCTGTGCCTCATGGGAACAGTCCAGCCCGAACTGTCAAGCCATGTCTTCCCTGGACCGGAAACAAGCATCCTAGGACCGGTTTCTGGCATTTCAGCCGTCATCAGCCAGGCTTGCTTGAATCCAGTGGCAAAGTGAGCAAGGGACCCACGTCTGGGCATACCCCGCCAACTTAGGGCGAACAAAGCGATACCAAAGGGGATGATGGACGGAGCGCTTGAGCTAATCAAACACTCACTCCCAGTCAACTGATCTGGGTTTAATCCATCATCATTCTTTAGCTCACTCCACCACCCCAGTTCAGACATGGCCATATGCAAATCAGTCTGACCCTGTGCCTCATGGGAACAGTCCAGCCCGAACTGTCAAGCCATGTCTTCCCTGGACCGGAAACAAGCATCCTAGGACCGGCTTCTGGCATTTCAGCCGTCATCAGCCAGGCTTGCTTGAATCCAGTGGCAAAGTGAGCAAGGGACCCACGTCTGGGCATACCCGCCAACTTAGGGCGAACAAAGCGATACAAAGGGGATGATGGACGGAGCGCTTGAGCTAATCAAACACTCACCCCAGTCAACTGATCTGGGTTTAATCCATCATCATTCTTTAGCTCACTCCACCACTCCAGTTCAGACATGGCCATATGCAAATCAGTCTGACTCTGTGCCTCATGGGAACAGTCCAGCCCTAACTGTCAAGCCATGTCTTCCCTGGACCAGAAACAAGCATCCTAGGACCGTTTCTGGCATTTCAGCCGTCATGCCAGGCTTGCTTGAATCCAGTGGCAAAGTGAGCAAGGGACCCACGTCTGGCATACCCCGCCAACTTAGGGCGAACAAAGCGATACCAAAGGGGATGATGGACGGAGCGCTTGAGCTAATCAAACACTCACCCCAGTCAACTGATCTGGGTTTAATCCATCATCATTCTTTAGCTCACTCCACCACCCCAGTTCAGACATGGCCATATGCAAATCAGTCTGACCCTGTGCCTCATGGGAACAGTCCAGCCCGAACTGTCAAGCCATGTCTTCCTGACCGGAAACAAGCATCTTAGGACCGGCTTCTGGCATTTCAGCCGTCATCAGCCAGGCTTGCTTGAATCCAGTGGCAAAGTGAGCAGGGACCCACGTCTGGGCATACCCCGCCAACTTAGGGCGAACAAAGCGATACACAGGGGATGATGGACGGAGCGCTTGAGCTAATCAAACACTCACCCCAGTCAACTGATCTGGGTTTAATCCATCATCATTCTTTAGCTCACTCCACCACCCCAGTTCAGACATGGCCATATGCAAATCAGTCTGACCCTGTGCCTCATGGGAACAGTCCAGCCCGAACTGCCAGAAACCGGTCCTAGGATGCTTGTTTCCGGTCCAGGGAAGACATGGCTTGGCAGTTCGGGCTGGACTGTTCCCACGAGGCACAGGGTCAGACTGATTTGCATATGGCCATGTCTGAACTGGGGTGGTGGAGTGAGCTAAAGAATGATGATGGATTAAACCCAGATCAGTTGACTGGGGGTGAGTGTTTGATTGGCTCAAGCTGCTCCGGCCCATCATCCCCTTTTGTATCGCTTTGTTCGCCCTAAGTTGGCGGGGGTATGCCCAGACGTGGGTCCCTTGCTCACTTTGCCACTGGATTCAAGCAAGCCTGGCTGATGACGGCTGGAATGCCAGAAACCGGTCCTAGGATGCTTGTTTCCGGTCCAGGGAAGACATGGCTTGGCAGTTCGGGCTGGACTGTTCCCATGAGGCACAGGGTCAGACTGATTTGCATATGGCCATGTCTGAACTGGGGTGGTGGAGTGAGCTAAAGAATGATGATGGATTAAACACAGATCAGTTGACTGGGGTGAGTGTTTGATTGGCTCAAGCTGTTCCGTCCATCATCCCCTTTGTATCGCTTTGTTCGCCCTAAGTTGGCGGGGGTATGCCCAGACGTGGGTCCCTTGCTCACTTTGCCACTGGATTCAAGCAAGCCTGGCTGATGACGGCTGGAATGCCAGAAACCGGTCCTAGGATGCTTGTTTCCGGTCCAGGGAAGACATGGCTTGGCAGTTCGGGCTGGACTGTTCCCATGAGGCACAGGGTCAGACTGATTTGCATATGGCCATGTCTGAACTGGGGTGGTGGAGTGAGCTAAAGAATGATGATGGATTAAACCCAGATCAGTTGACTGGGGGTGAGTGTTTGATTGGCTCAAGCTGCTCCGTCCATCATCCCCTTTTGTATCGCTTTGTTCGCCCTAAGTTGGCGGGGGTATGCCCAGACGTGGGTCCCTTGCTCACTTTGCCACTGGATTCAAGCAAGCCTGGCTGATGACGGCTGGAATGCCAGAAACCGGTCCTAGGATGCTTGTTTCCGGTCCAGGGAAGACATGGCTTGGCAGTTCGGGCTGGACTGTTCCCATGAGGCACAGGGTCAGACTGATTTGCATATGGCCATGTCTGAACTGGGGTGGTGGAGTGAGCTAAAGAATGATGATGGATTAAACCCAGATCAGTTGACTGGGGTGAGTGTTTGATTGGCTCAAGCTGCTCCGTCCATCATCCCTTTGTATCTCAGTGTGATATCTAGGCATATCACACTGATTAGCAAACGTAATCTGAAAAGTAACGTACACAATAATCTGAAAAGTAACTGAAAAGTAATTTTGAAACATTGACTTACCTGTAATTCAATCAACTACATTTGAACCTGCATTCAATTGTAAAACATTGCATAAGATTTTGCAAAGCATTTCACTTACCTGCACCAGGCTTGGTTCTAGAAATAAAATAACTTAATATTTTTGATACAAACAAATTGGTCTGAGTTCAGTCTGAGTGTGTGACTCTTCAGTCTCCATGCCCTCGGTACCAGGGGTTCCATTTACTAGGGACTTACAGGGGGGCCTGAATTTGTGCCAATCGTGGTACAGTTTTAGGGAAGGAGCTCTGGGACAGGGGACCTGTTTGGCAGAGACCCTGTGCACTTTCAATCGAAACCACTTCATGTTCCAGGCAAAAAGTGGAGGGCTAACCATGTCAAAAGAGGCACTTTCTCACAAGCAATGTCCAGGAGTCAAAGTGAACAGTAGGAAATGTCCAAGGAAGCACCAACAAAACTCCACCAGCGGAACGGGGGTGGCCGGGTGCAAAACAGTGTTGGGAGCACAATAGGTTTCTATGGAGATCGGTCACTGCGAAAAGAGGCTGCAGGCTCTGGCCAGTTGGGGTGAACCAACAGGGAAGTTCAAGGCTTGCGATGCTCGCAGACATAGGGACACCTGGGGCGCTCGTCTTCGCTGCCCAGGGTTGACGGATGCAGAGGTATCTTTAGGCGTCCGGTTTTCTTAGCGGGAGCAGTCGCGGTCGAGGGGGCCTGCGTGCAGAGGCTGCAGACTACGTTGGAGAGTCCACGAGGGGTGAAACCACAATGGATTCAAGCTCTGGAGGACTGGGGGACCTTGTTGACACTGGTGGCCTACTTCAACTTGGGCAAGAGGCGACGGGTGCAGTGGTGGATTCAGGTGTCGGATTTTGGCGGTTCCGGAGGCCTCAGTTCTTTCTTTTCGAGCTGCTAAAAGATGCAGGGAACAGGTCCGCCGCTGTCCCACTTGGGGTCTTGGTTCTTTATCGAAGGCAGGCAGACCTCCCACGTTTCTGGAGTCAACAGCTACAGGACGTGTCTACTTTGGCGCAGTTTTCAACGAGGGATCCAAACAGGCTGCGGGGCTGGTACCAAGCCAACTGCTTCTCTTCTGCAGTACTTCAGTGTTCTCTCTCTTCTTTGGTCATCAGGTTCTGCTTCTCTTGTGCCAGGGACTCCCCCAAAATAGTGAATTTAGGGATGTTAGGGAGTGTAGGATAGTAGCCAATGGGCCACTGACCCTTGGGGTCACTATGCCCCGTATATGACCAATTCCTGTGGGAAGTGGGCATAACCCTGTTCCAGAATTCCTAAGTATGCCATCACAAAGATGGCTACTTCTGAAAAACCGTGTCCACCTCACAGTAACCCACCTATGGGGTGGTACTAGCCTGGAGATGGCACACCTACCTGACTAGCTAGTTTGTCTGCCTGTCCGGGTGCTGGGGGAGGGCCTTCCTTTTTGTGAGAGGAGCCAGATTCGCATTCCAGAGGCAGCAGCTTCTATGAAGTTCTCCGGCTCAAGGAGGCTGATCAGCAGGTCATCCTGTGGGAGGGGGTGTTACACCCTCTTCCCGAACAGGCTTTTGTTCTGGGTCTCCTAAGAGCAAAGGCTCTCACCCTAGGAGGGCACACCAGAGGCTGGTAGGTTTTCAGGGAGCACCTCTAAGGTGCCCTCTGGGCGCATGTATTGGTAAATCTAACATCAGCATCAGTGTGGGTTTACCAATACGAGAGATTTGACACCAAAACATCCCTATTTTCAATGAAGCCATCATGCAGCTGGGGAACTTGTTTTCTCCAGTGCCCAGCACATATTTTAAAATGGCTTCCCTGGTCACTTGCAGTGGCAGTAATAGGACTGACCAGCACAGGGGCATATCTGCTCATGAAGGTATGCCCCCAAATGTAATATTCAGCACTCTTCCTTAGGGCTGTTAGGCCTGCTGTAGGGGTGACTTACAAATATTCCATGCAGTGCTAGTGGACATGGCTCACAGGGATGTGCGACTTGTGTTTTCACTTTTGTCTGCACCAAGACACGCAGCCTGCAATGGCAGCCGTGCATGTGCACAATTCGTGCAGCCCTTAGGGACCCTCTTTAGCACCTCAGGCCCTTGGTACAGGAGTACCATTTATTAAGGACTTACAGAGGGTGCTAAAGTTTTTGCCAATTGGGTAAACAATTGTACATTTTTGGGGAAAGGACACGTACTGGGGACCTGGTTAGCAGGAACCCAGTACACTATAGTCAAATACAAGGCAAGAAGTGGGGGTACTGCAACAAGTACTCAGCTTCCTACAAACATCATATGAATGTATTTTCCCTGTTACTGGTTATGGTCACAGGAAAGCTAGTTACTGACACACTGAAGAGAAGGAAGAGTTCAGTTAGTCTTTATTTCTGATAATAAAATCATAAAAGATAATACAGTCAGTTAAAAATTAAAACAATATAAAAATGCAAATTTAAAAAAGACTAAGATCAACAGAACACTACCATGATATAAAAAGACCACAAGGGAAGGTACAAGAAATTATGCACTGATACATCGGTCGACCCAGCGGTGGTTTGTGGATACAATAACATTTAGGGTATCAAAACACCTAACCAGTGTTTTGGGCATACAACTGCCCCGGTCTACAACAAAATCGCTAGACTCTAGGTCAAACATCAGCGAAGGGGCAGAATCGCCTCACACTCATCCCTCAAGTTGGTAAAAAATAGGGTTGGCTCAGATTATAGTTCCCTTAATTTTTTAGCCCGAATGGCCCATGCCCAGCTCAAGAATTTTGCCATGGCAACAACAATATAATCCTGAGTACATGTCTGCAGAATCCTTAGGGCCACCATGGCCGATTTTGTACCCAAATGTGCACTGATTGGCTTGAGCCATTTCTTCCTAGGTGACCTATAGGCCGGGCATACAAATAAAATATGAGCGATTGATTCAGACTGTGCTAAACATAGGGGACACATTTCTGACGTTGGCGAATGCCATCTACTAGTAAAAGTTTTAATCGGGAGGGTTCCTACCCTAAACTGATGGTATAACTTCCTGTCAAGTGGTTTTGAAATGATATCCCAATAGGGTTCAAAACCACTCTCGTGTTTAATCGTCAGGAAGTTCCTAGACAGGGTAGGCCTTATAATAGAAGAAAAACGATTCATTTTCACCAGGTCCAGATAAACTGCCTTAAACTCCTTTTTTGACTGAAAGGGGTTGACTTCTGGATTATCCCACAGGGTGCACATCCCCATTTCGGTCAAAGTATGTTTTATGTGCTGAAGCCATTTAATCTTACCTAGGCACCCTACCCTCCTGAAATCCAGCAGGGCTTTAGCATACAGGGAGAGCTCGGGAGTAACCAAGAGTCTTCTCCAAAGAGCTATGGGCCTAAATCGAGCCAAGTCCTCTACACATAGACAGCCTAGGTCCAGGAATAAGGGCAGCAATGGAGTGGATTGTGGCAGACCCGTTAGGGCCCTGACAAATTTGTTCTGGGCAATCACCAAGGGGGAAATATCCTTGTTACCCCAAAGTTCGGCGCCATACAGAATTGCACTAGCAACTTTGGAATTATATATCTGGAGGGCTGGGGCAATTGGCTTGGTGAAGGAGAGCCTGTGCTCTTTTATAAGCGCCCCTGCCAACTGTGCATGTTTTAAAGCTAGCATGTCAATCTATGGCTTCCATTTTAACTTCCTATTTAGGGTTATTCCCAAGTAAGTAAATATTTCGGTCTGTTCTAAGAGGACACTGTTCATGGTCACTTTGCCCTTTATATCTTTATACTTATGAAGGACCATGAACTTTGTCTTGTCTACATTGACCTTTGAGAAGGAAGAGACATTCAGCTTTGTATATGCTTTTCACTGTCACCAATCAATTCGCTGCACAGGAGAATATGTAAAACGTATTTTAGAAATTGTAGTTCGCGGTTTGAAAACATATGCCATGGTAAGTGTTTCCTTCAAGCCCAGCAGCAGGGCTTCTCTTGGTACCCCTGAATAGACCAGCACACACTGTTTAAGCCTTGTGTGCTTTAAGACCATTACACATCACGTAATGTCAGGAAGACACGGACAATACACGTGGTTATCTCAGGAGACAAAACCTCTAAAAAGAGAAACAGCTTAAACTGAAATCCCCAAAGAATGCCATCTTTGACTTGAACATAAGAAGGAAAAAGAAACCCCAATGTCAAAAAGTAGAAACTCAAGAACAGACAGTGAGGTCATTAGACAATGCACCGCAGTACTCTGTCCCAAAAGACCAGGACAGAGGAAGAGAGTTTGACAATCTATCCAGCGGAGCAGAACAACAAATGATCAAGGTAAAATAAGCAAGCAAATGCGGCTGACCACGGTTCAGCACCTCAATTCCTTAATTGAAAAAGTGTATATAGTAAAATAAAATAATCTGTGCATCAACTTCCGGAGTTTGCCGCACTTTCACTCCACTGGAAACCAGATAAATAATTCTTAAGGATGAGGAAGGTGCACCAGAAACAAAGTCAATGAGTTCCAAATGTATCCAAATAATTGTTATCCTTTATTGTAGTTGTTGTTAAAATTGGACATCAGCCAACGCGTTTCGTTCCAAATGGAACTTCGTCAGGGCACTAATAATAGAAGTATTCAGTACGTCAGTAATTTGATCATCCAAACTCAATAGCCCAAACAGTATTTGCGACGTCGTATTTCTTAAAATTCCAACATTTATCCAAGTCGCATGGCCCAATGAAATTTCTGGCCCAATCCTCCACATCCACACGAACGTAGTAACGTGCAAGATGATAGTTTTCAACGTCCTGTATTTTCCAAGGCCAATATAGTGGCCAATAATCCCAGTCGATGTCGACGTGCTGTAAGAAGGTCCCCCCGTCCAGTACCTGATGCACTACAGGGGCTCAGGAATGTCCAAACAAAACAAATACAGAAGGTGGCGCCACACCTCTCGTTACCGGTTTCATTGTATATCTCTTTGAAATTGCCCCCTCCTTATAGCGCCTTGCTTTGTTTAATAATACCTCCTGGTGGTAATTCAAATCTTTGCCTCAATCCATATCTTGATGTGGGCTGGAGTGAAAAGGAGGTCCACTTGGGGAGGAGGCTTACCTCCAGCGGAGGCGAGACCTCTGCTGGTGAATAACGTCAACAAACTCAGAGAGGCAGCAGCAAGGGGACACGTGACAGTCTCCAGGAACAAAAACATGCCATGGAGGTCAGAATGGTAAAATCAGGAAACAGATGAGCACTGGGGTACTGCCACCAGGAATTTAAATAATACAAACTGTACATGCACCAACCTAACCTCAAATGAAGGTCATTCTTTGCTACACTGGTGCGTCACTGTTGGGTTCCCTAACTCACCCAACACCACCCCCGTCCCTACAGGACCACAGCCTGAGACACCAGGTCTATTCAGTCCAGCCACCTACTCATCACTTGGCTACTGACCTCGAAACGCCTAAAACGCCCTCTAAATACAGTATTTAGGGGGCAGCCCTGAACCCAGAAGACAGATCTTGGCAACCTACGAAGTAGGACACAAGAAGACGCGCAGCAGAGGAGACAGCGGAGATGAACTGACTTGGCCCCAGCCCTACTGGCCTGTCTGCAGTTTTCAGAGATCCTGTGCCAAAAGTCGCCTTGTCCTGCAGGACACAACTTCCAGAACCCCTGGGAGGACTGACTGCCTTTAACAAAGATCTCCTGTGAACAGCAGCTCTGTTCAAAAGAAACTCCAAAGAAAGACTCCGAGCATGCGGAGGACAAAGAAACCTGACGCCTGGAACCACCACTGCACCCGTCGCCTACGGCCCAAGTCAGAGTGGCCCACCGGTCCCTGTGAGGTCCCCCAGCTCTCCAGAGTCCAATTCCACCGTGGGTTGACCCCTCCAGGACTCCCCGACGTCACCTGCAGCCTCTGCACAGAGACCATCCCCTCAACCCCCAACCGCGAGTGGTCCGGTAAGGTGAAATCCAACCTCAAAAGGCACCCCTGCATCCGGCCGCCCTGCGCCCCGGAGAAGAGGACCTGAGTTGCACCTACGTTCCTGAGCCCTCAAATGTACCTGCCCAGTTGTTGGTTCCTCCCGGAAGACTTCCTGTACCAGGCCTGTAGCCAAAATCCAAAACTGGCAACTCCCATTGAAAATAACAGGGCACCCGACAGCAAATCAGCACTTTGCACCTGGCCGCCTCTGTGCCGCTGTGGATGCACCTTGTGGGCTAACTCGGACCCCCCTTTGCCCCAAGCTTAACCCTAGAAGCTTTGCTCCCTCAACCCAGTGGCTTGCCCGAGAGCAGCCACCAACTGACGGCCCCCCCAACCCCTATAGGCCAACATCGGGCCCCAGCACTCTGCACCCGGCCGCCCTTGTGCCGCTGAGGTTTTTTTTTTTTTTTTTAGTGCATCCTTGACCCTGGGGGAACCCTTGTTCTAACCCCAGAAACTCAACGCCAAAGACAGATTGCTTACCTGCATACTGGTAACCTCATTTTTCTCCATAGGATTGCATTGACTGTTCTCCTCTGAAAAAGTTCCAAGTGTTGAGTTCTGTTTGTATGGAAACCTAAGCAACTGGGTTTTTATGAAAAACTGTTTTACTTACCTTGGTCTATGAAATGTCCCAAAGTGATATCTATGCATATCACACTGAGTAGAAAAAGTAATCTCAAAAATACTCTAAAGAGTAATCTGAGAAGTAATCATAGTAATTAAAAGTATCTATTGTCTTAAAATATTCTACAAACCTATAACAAAGTCATTTTCATCAAGCTTGCTTGTTATGATCAACCTGCCATGAAAAGTACAATTGTACTTACCTGTACCAAGTCTTGCTTGGTTCTAAAAATAAAATAAAACATAAGTATACTTTTTATTTTTATACTTACCTAATTGGTCTGGAGTCTGTCTCAGAGTGTGTGAATCAGTCTTGATTGAGTGAATACAATAAATGCTTAACACACCCTCTGGATAAGTCTAACTGCTCGCCCACACTACCACAAAGAGAGCTGTTAGTGGTTACCTAATTTAGCCTCTGCTATGCCTCTGGGGACTTCCTGAACTATGTGCACACTAGACCTTACTTTAGTATAGTATATACAGAGCCAGCTTCCTACAACAACCCAGCTCTACTCAGTCCAGCACCTACTCATTAGTAACACCAGCTTCCTCTCTACAAGACCACAGCATGTGACCCCTGGTCTACTTAGTCCAGCACCTACTCATCTCTACCACCACCAGTCCCCTCTCTGCAGGACCACAGCCGGAGACCCTGGCTCTACTCAGTCCAGCACCTACTCATCTCTAATACCAGCCCTCTCCCTACAGGACCACAGCTTGAGACCTTGGCTCGCCTCAGTCCAACACCTACTCATCAACACCAGCCCCATCCCTACAGGACAGCATGAGACCCGCCTCTACTCAGTCCAGCACCTACTCATCAACACCAGCCTTCTCCCTACAGGACCACAACTTGAGACCCCGGGCCTACTCAGTCCAGCACCTACTCATCATTAACACTAGCCCCATCCCTACAGGACCACAGCTTGAGACCCCCAGGTCTACTCAGTACAGCACCTACTCATCTCTACCACCACCAGTCCCCTCCCTACAAGACCACAGCCCAAGACTCCAGGTCTACTCAGTCCAGCACCTACTCATCTCTAATACCAGCCCTCCCCCTACAGGACCACCGCCTGAGACCCCGGCTCTACTCAGTCCAGCCCCTTCTCATCTCTGATACCAGCCTCCTTCCGACAGGACCACATCTTGAGACCTTGGCTCGCCTCAGTCCAGCACCTATTCATCACTAACACCAGCCTCCTCCCGACAGGACCACAGCTTGAGAGCCCGGGTTCAGCACCTACTCTTCTCCAACGCTATTTCCATCAAGTCCCCAGCCCTTCCACTACCCCAGCGCTCCCCTAACCACACCACGTGTACAGGCTGCACCCCTTTGAAAGCCTCCTGCTCGCCCCGTATCCAAGCAATCCATACCCAGTTCACCGTCAAGTACCCAATGCACCCCCCCCACCATTCTAGTTCACAAGACAAATCCCTAAAAACACATCACCCGAACTGCTCCCACAGGCACAAAGGCTCTGTAAGCCCCACCAGCCTTTGACGCTTCTTACCAGAGATGGTGCTGATCTGACTCACAGGAATCGTTGCTGCTTTCTGTAACTCCATCTTTATCTTCTTTGTCTGCAAGAAGTGGGAGAATCACAAAGACGATTTGAGACGCACTGGACCAGCTCACAAGAAACTTCTGATGAACCCGATGAAACGTTCAAGAGGTTTACCCGATAGAGGAGAGGGTGGCGTTCAGCAAGAGACAAGGGAGCACAACCCTGAAGATTTCATGCTGCACTCACCTGAGGATCTTTGGGGCTTGACAGTCCGCTGAAGGCAGTGAGGCACTGAGCACAGCTGTCCTGGAGCTGCCTATACCGCTGCATCACGAGGGAGTTGGGCTTCACACGCAGGCCTGGGAGAGGGAAGAAAAGAAGGCAGGCCATTGCTATCACAGCTTGTTCAGAAAAGGATGAATGAAGACAGAAATAAATCTGTTCAGTGCGCCGTCACCCACAGGGGTTTCCCAGATCTAAATGATCTAGGTCGGGCTGCTGAAAGATGGAAAGTTGAGGAGAGCTGAGAAGCCAAGTTTTCAGATGTTTCTGGAAAGTCAGATGGTCATGGGTACTACGGAGGGGACTCTAAGAGCATTATCAAGATTCAGGTTACTGACTTTGGACGTGGTCTATAAAAGGACAGGCATAGGAATGCCACAAAGAGTGCAGTTATGTTTAGGAAAATTGATGGGAAAGGGATTACATAGTGGTCAGTCCAAGGAGGAGTGGATGGCCTGACTGAAATACAACAAAGATAACAAAATATGGGGTCAAGAAGATATCCCCAACATACATAGGGCTTTTAACTAGTTGTTGGAGGCTGACAAAGTGTTAAGGACCTCAGCAGTGTCGGACCACTCAGTCATGTTGAGATCACCCATATTTCCTCCTTTGGGATCTGATCTCGCCAAGGCTGAGATGTCTTGCTACAACCACGCATTGAAGTCTCTAGCTGGTTCCTTAGCTGCCTGTTCTTCCACCTGGTGCAGAAGAAGCTAGGGTTCAACTAGAGCACACCTTCTACTAGCGGCTTTCCCCCAGGATCCTCGATCGGCGTCACTGTGTGAAGCTTCATCTGTTGTTGCTGCTTCTCAGCCTCCTTTTGGCGCTCAGTTGCAGCCACCGCTGCTGCTTCTGCATCCTTTCGGACCTTCTCTATGGCAGCCGTTAGCTCCTGCTGCATGCTGCCCAGTAGTCCTCGCATTTCCAGAAGTGCACGCTCTCCAGTACTCACGTCATCCTGAGTAGGTAGGGCCCGCTGCCAGAAAGAATAGGAAACCAGTGACAAACTAGCCAGGGAATAAGAGCAAAAGGCTAGTATAAGAGAAGCCTAGAAAGGTAAAGAAGGAGGGGAGTCCACAGGTCTATCCCAAGATATAGAAGGTACTTAGTATGACAAAGGAGCACTCAAATGGCTACCTTAGGGTGAAGGTGGCCTTACCGGGACAAGGGAAATTTCCCCGATGTACGCAGGCATACCAGAGGATTCACCAGGGAAGGAGGAGCACACAGATCTACTCAGAGGTACAGGAGGCCTCTTCGGGAGCAAGAAGAACTCACACAACTATCCAAGCAGAAAGGGGGACATCATTATGACAGAAACTCAAAGGGCTACCCAAATGTCAGGAGGCATTACCAGAATAAAGAGGAGGTCCTACATATAGGCAAGTTTCCTCACATGACAAAGAGGAACTCTGAAATCTATGCAGGGGTGAGGCAGGGAGGAGCTCACAGATCTACGCAAAGTTAAAAAAAAACAAAAAAAAAACACCTCATTAGAGATCAACCCAGGTATACGTCAAAGAAGCTCAAAAAGGTACCTAAAAGTACAAGAGGACTTAGCAGGACCAAGAGTTCACAAATTTACCCACAGGTAGGAGAGGCCCTCACCATGGTAAACAAGCATTGGCATAGCCAATAGGTCTCGCCTTTGGGACCTTGTGTTCAGCCAGAACTTTTGGCTATGTTGTAGAGCATTGTGGCTGCTGTGCATTATGTTGAAAAGTTATAATAAAAAGTGTTAAGCATTTTTGTTACCTTTATACAAACGAAGGCGACATTATATACAACTGAAAAACCTGATTAAAAAAAGATTTTAACATAAAAAATGTCTTCTACTTTTTTTGTACTTGCACTGCTGGCAACTTCTTCCTGCCTGTTCTCATGCTTGTTTGTTATAATTTTTTTTGATATGGGGGAGAGGGACATAAATAACGGGAAAGTGGAGGTTGGAAAACAGTAATTTAATTAGAACACGAGCAGCGGACGGACACTAGGGGAGAATCAACAGATGCCAGATTCCGAGGGCAGACTGACGTGATGCTTAGGTGGTGCGCTGATGCAAAATGGTGGTGGCGAATTATGTTTGGTGCTCAGGTGGTGACACTATATGGTGTGGATTGGAGGTACGTGGTGGAGTTGAAATATGTTGTTTGGTGTGTAATTATGCGGTGTGTATTGGAAATGTGTGGAGTTGAATTGTGTGGCCTGGAACTGTGGTGTTGAGGGAAATTATGCTTAGTGAAATTGTGGCATGGTGTGGAGTGCATTTATGTTGATTGGTGGTATGTGGTATAGAGTGCATTTATGTGGAGTGTATTTATGTTGCATTGAGTAGAGTGTAATTATGTGGCGTGTAATTATGTGGCACTGAGTGGTATTATATGGAGTGTATTTATGTTGCATTGAGTAGAGTGTAATTATGTGGCGTGTAATTATGTGGCACTGAGTGGTATTATGTGGAGTGTATTTATGTTGCGTTGAGTAGAGTGTAATTATGTGGTGTGTAATTATGTGGCACAGTGGTATTATTTCTTGACCGCGCTAAATGCCCAGGTTGATAAATACTGATGGCAGGGTGGAATATCATTTCAAAACAAATAGCAAACAGGTGCGTCAATTATATTCCAATATCCATTCCCATCTGTATGCATTTTACAGTTGCACGAGGTGTTCAGACAGCGCCTGAAAGCAGGAACTTGGTGCTACATGAATCACCTAAATAAAGCCCTTACTGCCCAGCTCAGCTTAGCCCCAAAAAATACAGGAACTTTAAGCAATGCCTCCAATTCAGGAATTGCAGCCTTTTATGGAATGCCCATGGAGCTGCAAGGCTGGCACTACCACCCAGAAGCAGCCGCGTCCTCCCATCACTTCACCGGGCGATGCCCGCCGGCTCTGCAGTGCCGCTATTCCAGAAATGCCCATCTCCCAATAGTGACAGGCAAATATGACTCATGTCCCAGGTCCCAGCAATAAATTACCATGAAAGTGGATCCTGCAGAGTAGATTGGAAGGATAATGCAACTGGGCAAAATAGTGTTCAGGTCTGTGTTTTGAAGGTGCGGATTGCCTGGTGCACAGTTTGGGGAGAGTAGGCTTACCACTGCATGATGGAGATTGGCAGCCCTCAACAGGCTTCCCTTACCTCTCGCAGCACCAGGGTCAGAGAATCTGAGGAAGTCTGCTCTGCTGGGTAGCAAGAAGGTTGCTTGTTGGCCTCTTCCTGCCTCTCTCTAGTGACATGGGGCAGCCAAATAATCTTACATCTATTGTCCCACCTCTACTCCTTCTCCGCAAATAGCATGCTTCTCAGGCGGTGAGGTTTGGACCAAGTCTTGGCCTTTGTCTCACTCTTAGTGCTTTTACACCAGCCACTCAATAGTTATTACTTCCTTGTGGACTGTGAGGGTGGCACATAGGGTGGAAGTAGAGAACCATTCCATCCTTGGCCGCTGAGTCACTTGAGGTAGCAAAGGGAACGTAATGGGTTGTAGCTCCTACCCCTGGTGATCACCAAGAGACATCCTGGATTTATTATACCAATAATCAGGCCCCATTACTCGGTCAACTAACACAGATTCCAACCCAGTAAAGAGACAACTTTGTACATTCCCTCCACTAAACCGCAGATGTCCCAGTAATAATACAAATGAGACGTATCCCAGTAAGCGGGCCTCCATCAAAGTATTTTATCCCAGTTAAACTGCACCGATTGGACAGTTTTCATCCCTATAACTAGGTCTAATTAGAATCAACAGCAAATGTTTGTCGGGAGGACACCAAACGTTGAGAACCACAACACAAGCTGTATGGTAGTAACCAGATAATGTGTAACAGTAAGTTGTGTTTATTTCACTGGGACTGACGTTCAACATTTCAATTTGATATAGTAACACAATTCAGTAATACTGACATGGTCAACAAGAACACACATGTACATCCAGAACTTTCGATTACATACATGACCGTGAAGTAACGTAGTTAGTTTCCAATGATTGTTCTGGCCAAGGAAACAAACGCGTACTGCAGCCGATATGGGTTTTGTGACAAAGGACTTTTTCAAGGCAAGTAATACTGAAAAACTATACAGTACTGTCCAAGTCTCACTGGAAAATAGTCAGAATAGTAACAGAGCACCAAACTGCATGTAGATTATTTGTAGATTCGATAAGTGTCCAGTCGCATGTGCATACGGTGAAGGTAATATTGTAGATTAAGCTAGCGCGGGACATCAATGTGGCAGCCGTCCTCTAGAGCGGCCGATCCAATGGAGAGCCTCGGCCTCTGTGGCAAGGAAGCCGGCTTGGTAGGGCCTTCCCATCCCTTTGGAGGCACTCTTGGTAGTGGAGTATTGCCTGGTGTAGCACCCTTTCCTATAATTGTTCTTCGTTGTAATCACATTGCTGTAAATGAGGCCACCCCAGTTTGAGATGTGGGGTTGGCATTTTACACTGCTACTAATTAGCATCAAGCTCATGGCAACTGTTGAACACAAAACTATGTTTTGCATTCATTTTCAAACGCCGACAAAGCCGAAATGTGTATTTATATGTATTTGCGTTTAAACAGAAGCTCGGCTGGATGGGGTCATTCACCCGGACTCACAGAGGCACCCGTCTCTCACACACCCCTAGGCCGCGTCCAATAACTTTCTGCCTGCCGGGAACTGCGCCCGCGACCACTTCAACTCATCCAGTGCCTCTCACACGGTGTACAACAAAGATGTATACAATGGACGCCCAGGGCTGGCACGTGCCCCTTGGGTCCCCGAGCACGTGGTCACCCCACAGCATAATGTCCGTACCTGCCAACGACAGATGTGTGATACCACCAGAGTGCAGACAGTTCAGGCTTTTTAGCAAGAAGCGCTTTGCATGCTGGGCTTTTTCAACTTGTATTTCAAAACCAAGAATTCAACATTTTGTTTTGCTAAAAGCCAGCACTGGCCGAAGGTGTCACAAATGACAAGTTGCCACTTGGAGGCTATGAATGTCTTAAGCTTTCGCGTTCTGCCAGTCTGATTCTGGGCACGGGGTTGGAGTCCTGAGTACATTGCAATGTAGTGCATTCTGGGAGTTGTAGTCTTAAATTCATATTAACGTAACGAATATGAACTTAAAGAAAAATATATTGTGCCGCCCATGGATAGAGTGAATTGCTAAGCTTAGCCTCAGTCACTTTACCTGCACTTTTCGTCAAATGTTGGCAATAAACTGTCCCCTTTCCTGAAAAGGGTAATCGTTGATTCTAGCAATAGGCTCAACTCTTCCCAGATGTGCACGGAGTTCTTTCCAATTACGTGGGTTTGTCCAGCTCCCCTGCACCTGTGGGCTGTCGGCTCCGAGGAGTGTTTTGGAGGGGGCCCAGAAGGCGCGAGCCGCTCCCCCAGATTGTTGCCCTGCCTTTTGGCTCTTCTCGAGCTTGGCTCTGAGAATACGAGACTCCTTGGTAGAATATTGTGCATCCTTGTGCGCCTGGCGTAGAGACACAAGCGCAAGCTGCTATATATTGTCAATTACTTGTCAAGGAGAATTGAGTTTAAATCCCTGATACGCTGCTTATAAAAATGTGATTGTGGGCAAATAAATGCCTTTATCTCCTCATGCGTTGATTCCCTTTGCTGCAAATAGCTGGTACCCATTAGCAATTGGATACATACTATATAAGAACACTATATAAGAAATATCCCATACTATATAAGACATTTCCCATTCCTAGTGAGAAGCTAAGCTGTGTGCTTAAAGTGTTTGTTCAATTATCTGAAGTCCATCATTGTTTCTTCTGCTAGGGCGCGTAGGACCACGGACAAAAATGGGCTTTAAGCAGAAAAAAATGAAAAATCACCTTTTTTCACATGCTCGGTACATTGATGCTATGCAAAGTAGCGCTCTTTACCGGTCTCTGAAGCCACAGTCCAGATTCTCACATTATAACATACGTGCGTTGTTCGTCCAGTCCTGTTTTGTTTGTATCTTGCATGTGATACTTTTAGTTTTGACTTTAATACAAACATGCATGCAAGTTCCAGCTGCAAATACCAGAACGCCGAAAAGAAACCCGACCTGGACGAATAACATCCATCTGTCATGGAGAGATCATGTCTGACACTTACTATTCCTTACTTATTGGCAATAAACATTCTGCATTCTGGGACTTGTAGTTTTGCGTTTCTTCTTTGGCGTATGTGCCCATAAATCCCAGATTGCAACGCGAGGTTTGGTCACAGGCTAGAATTATTAAAGGTTTTAGGACAAGGGGTTAGTTGCCAAGTAGGAGAGATAATAAGAGTCAAAACGCGTCAAGTAAAACTATGTAGCACACGCCTAGCCGCAAATCAACCGAGCACGTAACAGCAGCAGGGAAGAGAGCGCGCTGTACCGGGCTGTGCGGAGGAATCCGCCGAGAGTGAAGGTGACGCAATGATCAACACTAGGGTGCACGGGGAGCAAGCTGGGTGCGAGGGCCCACTTTAACCATTGGTGCCTTTTACTGCTCACCTGGTGTTAAGGGGTTATTTTCTTGCTTTTTGGGTACAATGCACGCTTGCTAAGTCTTTTGGCGCAAACCAGCTTTTTGCGCCTGTTTTTGCTATAATTCCGGCTTTTCTGTCCGGTTACAGAGTGAGCAGGGAGGCTCGCGGTTTTGACAATGTGTGCGTAAAAAAGAAGAGGCCTCTTAAACAAGAAGTGTGCACACGGGGCCTGTGCCCCGGCCAGCCAGCACGACCGGCATCGGTTTACAACTGACGCGGGCGCGATAATTGGAAACATATGGCGCTGTGTGGCAGGCTGCGCGCAACCGCAAGCCGTAGGCGGCTACAATTCCAGGCAAAGGTGGGACATGCCCCGTCTTTGCCCAATTGCGTGCTGTCTTTCTTAGAAAGACGCACGCAAAGGCCAATAGGCTATCAGCAAAAAAAAAAATACACGCACAAGCGTGTGGTCAGACTTGGAAGTCCTTACTAAAGCCTCGCTGAGCAGCGCATGCGCGCTGGCTCAGGCGAGACCTAAAAAAAGCCCATATTCAAATATCTAGCAGGGGTACAGGAAGCATTCATCAGAAGAAAGTCAGAAATCTACCCAAGGATACCCGAATCCTCACTACGACAATACAAGCTCACATAACTACCCATGGGTCATTATTTTACAGAAGGATAGGGAAGACACCAAGAGCAGAGCTCACAAATATAGCCCCGGAGGAGCAAATGAGCCAGTGCCGGACAAACCGATCTCTATTACCTCTCTGCTGCTCCGGATGATCCCAGACAGGAGCCCGCAGATCTGGTTGCCACGGTTGCTATATCCTGACATGTCGATATGCAGCACCTCTTTGTGTTCGTATTTTGGGTCAATTTGCTGGTTGAGCTGCAGTACCTCTTCCTGGATGGAGTAGAGGCGCTCGAGCCGGGCACGACCCTCTTCCTGCCTCAGGCGCTCTTGCTCCTCCTGCCGCTGCTTCTGCAGCTCTGCATCACGCAACTTGAGGTTAATGATCTGAAAAAGAAGCAATTAAGTAATGCAATGCAGGAATACAAAGCTCAGCCGAGATCAGGTGCTCCTAGGAACATTGGGCTCTTGTGTGCCGAGGACCTTTCTCAGTTTAATCAGTGTGACCCTCCACCACACTCTCCTAGATTAGTCTCTTCTAAAGTCCTTCCCTCCCGTGAGATCCCCCATACCAATTTCCTAATCTTGGGCACTAAGTGCAAACCTCTCTTTTTCCCTGAAATGGCCATCACACCAACAGGTGCAATGCAATCAAAGTTCCACAAAGAACAGCCTGCCAAGATGTGCCCATCACAAATTAGAGTCCTACCAACAAGGGAAGCCCTCAATGACCTGCAAGGAAACAAAAAGGCCACATACTACACTGTACGCACAAGTACTCCCATCACTCCCCCTTAAGGATTATTAGACTTAAGTACACAGTATCACCAGGTTGACCCTGCCGCACTTGAGTGCTAAACACTGGATATGCTTTGGACATCAATGGAATAACAAAACGCCACAAAAAAGCAGAAGGCAGAAGTGTTCGTTTGGTACGGTTAATCTCACCATCAGAGAAGTTGGAGTGCAATTTCCCCACACCATTTAGGGCCAGCATCAATTCCCCTCACACTTCCCACTCCCAATTCGGCTCAGCACATCTCAATCAGTTCACTTAATGGTGCTCCTCCTCTCAGTCTGATGCGTACACTACCAGAATACTGCCAATGAATGGCCCACTGTACAGCACAGACACCTCCTCTCCCGCCAAGGAAGAGCCCTCACTCGTCACCTTACAATCATCTCCAGGTTTCTGTATCAACGGCAGTGGTGCAGACAATCTGCAACATTTTAATCCACATCACTAACAGCTTCAAATACACAGCTTCTACCTGCTGTTCCTGGCACACAGGCCACAAACATCCTTGCAATCCTAAACCAGCACCCACTCAAACTTCCCAACCATCGTCAAATCCCACCATCAAGACACAATCAGGAAGGAACAGACAATGTAACTTCCTCTATTACACAGAAGAGAGACAGAGGAAAGTTGAAACCAAGCAATCCTGTGCCTTATCACTCCACCGATAGTCCAGACAATGACAATCCTACAACATACTAGCGCAGGAGCACTCGTACACCTGGAGTCTTCGTAACACTTTGGAATGTGAGCTGGGTTTCCACACTTCTCTCGTTCTTCGCCTGCATCTGTAAGGCCAGCTCCTCAGACCTGCTCACCAATCTCTTACTTTCCAAAGTACAGACTCTTACTGGCTGATCTGCTGCCAGAGAGATCCACACAACAATTTCCAAAGTCGCAATCAGAGCCAAGATGCACTCCCTGCCCACCAAGGGCCCACGTCAATAGTCACTATTAACACATGCCAACGCAACTCTCTTGTTGCAACAATGCCTCAAATTAGGGTAAATTGCACATTCATTACTTCCACAACACTAACCATTCTCTTTCACAATGACCTTCTCAGACCTGTTTTTGCTCTGATGCTGTTAAGATTCTTTGCTACTCATTTCATCCTCTGTAAACCACTCTTTTTCTACTCTTTCGGCACTAAGGACATACATCCGAAACAGCTTTTCTTCCTCTTGTTACCTTGAAGGAAATTATGTGCACCAAAAGATAGTGTATTATATAGAAAATCTAAACTCCTTTTTGCACCTCCACTTGTCAAATGCAACTGTACGTTCTCTTTAATCACCATGACACTTCTCAAATGGGCCATTACGTTGTGAATGATAAAGTGTGGCTGTCCGGCATTTCATAATATACGTTTGTAGGATGCTGGCTCTGTATATACTGTACCAAAGTTAGGTATAGTGTGCACAGAGTCCAGTGGTTCCCCAAAGGTAGGCAGAGGTAAAAGTAGATAATACCTTACTCTTTATTTGTGGTGTTGTGTGCGAGCAGTAAGGCTTTATCAGAGGGTAGTGTTAAGCATTTATTGTACACACTCAGGCAGGAAATGATGTCACACACTTAAAGACTGAACTCAGACCAATTTGTTTGTATAAAAATATTATTTAGTTGTATTTTATTTCTAGAACCAAGCCAGGCCTGGTGCATGTAAGTGAAATAATACTTTGCAGGAATCATGCAGTTGAATACAGTTGAAATTCAGTTGAGTGCAATTGGTTTGTTTACAGGTAAGCCAACAGTTGAAATTACTTTTCAGTTACTATTGTAATTGCTGTATGAATACGTTTTAGATTACTTTTTAAGTTACTTTTTCTACTCGGTGTGATATGCCTAGCTATCACACTGGGACATTTCCTAAATAAAAGGTCAGTAAATCAGTTTTTGTAAATATACAGCGTTTTATGTTTTCATACAATTTCCCAACTCCACACTTAGAACATTTTTCACAGAAAAGCTGTCAATACAATCCTATGGGAGGAAGGAAAATGCTACTTACCACAGTATGCATCTGTTCTTGGCATGTAGAGCTGTAGAGTCACATGCTGTGCATAGCTCGCCATCTGGTGTTGGGTCCGGATGTTTGCACTTTGTTTTTCTTCGAAGAAGTCTTTCCAGTCACGAGGTAGGTGACTCCTCCTTTCGGTGATAGTGCGCATGGGCATCGACTTCATCTCTAGATTGTTTTGCCGCAGAGGGTGATGACGGAGTTAGTAAGAGTAGTGAATAGGGATGTCCATGTGTAGCATATCTAAGTAAGATAGTACTGCAACAGGTATAGGTACCCGGGGAGGCGGGCGGGCACATGTGACTACAGCTCTACATGCCAAGAACAGATGCATACTGTGTAAGTAGCATTTTCCGTTCGAGGCATGTGAGCTGTAGATCACATGCTGTGCATAGACTATATAGCAGTAACTCCCAAAGCGGTGGCTAACCTGTAGCTGTTGCAGCTGTTTGAAATAATGTACGTAAAACTGCTTGGCTCGCTCTAGCTTGCTGTCTAGCTAAGACATCTACACTGTAGTGTTTTGTAAATGTGTGTGGTGTAGACCATGTTGCAGCTTTGCAGATGTCATCTTTGGGTAGATTTCCCCAAAATGCCATAGAAGCCCCTAGTTTGCGAGTGGAGTGCGCTCTAGGGGTGATTGTTAATGTACGTTTTGCTTTAATATAGCATGTTTGAATGCACTTGACTATCCACCGTGCAATACCTGATTTTGATATAGGATTGCCTATATGTGGTAGGAGCAAAAGCAACAAATAGTTGCTTGGTTTTACGGAAAGGTTTTGTCCTTTCAATGTAGTAGAGTAATGCCCTTTTCACATCTAAGGTGTGAAGAGCACGTTCTGCCACAGAATCTGGTTGAGGGAAGAACACAGGTAACTCAACAGATTGGTTGATATGAAAGGCAGAAATGACTTTAGGTAGGAACTTTGGATTGGTTCGAAGGACCACTTTATTTTGGTGTATTTGTAAAAAAGGTTCTTCTATGGTTAGTGCCTGAAGCTCACCCACTCTCCTCAGTGATGTGATAGGTATGTGGAAGACTACCTTCCAAGTGAGAAATTGCAGTTCACATCTATGCAATGGCTCAAAAGGTGGACCCATCAGTCTGGTAAGAACAATATTCAGATTCCACACTGGAGCAGGTGGAAGTCTTGGGGGAATGATTCTTTTAAGTCCTTCCATAAATGCTTTAATAGCAGGCACTCTAAAAAGGGACAGATGTCTGTTCTGTAGATATGCAGCTATTGCAGCGAGATGTAAGCGTATGGATGTGTACGCTAAATTGCTACGCTGTAGATGTAATAGATAGCAAATGATGTTTTGTATTGAAGCATCAAGCGGGTTGATATGATTGTTATTACAGTATATCACAAACCTCTTCCACTTTGCTGCATAGCATGCTCTTGTGGTAGGGCGCCTAGCCTCTTTGATGATATTCATGCAGTCTGGGGGAAGATTGAGGTAGCCAAACTAAGATTTCAGGAGCCAGATCGCAAGGTTGAGATGACTGGGATCTGGATGTCTTATGTATCCATGGCTCTGAGTGAGGAGATTGGGAGTAAGATGTAGTTTTTGGTGAGGAACTACTGATAACTCCAACAGGGTTGTGAACCAGGGTTGACGGGCCCATGTGGGAGTAACTAGGATTAGTGTCAAGGAGTGTTGTTTGAGTTTCCGAACCACTAATGGAATGAGTGGGAGAGGCGGAAAAGCGTAGGCAAATATCTTTGACCAATTCATCCATAGTGCATTACCTTTGGACAATGGGTGTGGATACCTGGATGCGAAGCTTGGGCATTTTGCGTTTAGGTGTGTGGCGAACAGATCTATCTCTGGGAAGCCCCACATTTGAAAGAATGGGAGGTGAACCTGAGGGTGGAGTTCCCTTTCATGGATCTGGTGTCGTTGATGACTGAGCAGATCCGCAATCTGGTTGTTTACTCCTGGAAGGTGCTCTGCAAAGAGATACATTTTGTGACTTATAGCCCATCTCCAGATGGTTTGAGCTAGTTGTGACAGCTGGAGAGTGTGTCCCTCCCTGTTTTTGTATGTCGTACATTGCTGTCATGTTGTCTGTACGTATTAGTTTATGCAGAAAAGGGGGACCCCCTCTAAAGAAGATAATTTGAGGTCAGGGAGAAGAGGGAAAACCACAACACAATATAGAGAACGCCCTCATGACCTATATTTCTTTCATCAATGTAGAATTAAATTCAGCATGGGCTAAACGATAATGTCATGACCAACAAAATTACATAAGATAAAATTGATTTTATCATTATTTATTTGATTTATTTTTTATCATTGAAGACATTTGTATCAAATATTTCTTTACTTTTTTCTCCGTTTTTTTTTATATAAAACTATTTTTGTGTGAATATACATATAAGTGAACAAAATTGTTACATAAAATTCAAAAATAAATGCAATACATTATTAAGCAAATAACCCCGAGTGAAGAACCATACAAAAGAAAACTATTCATACATACTACAACAAATCCATCCAACCTCATACAGACTCGTACAACATTCACAAATACATATATCTGGAAAAGAGGGAGACAAAAGATTGCACAATCTCCACGACCATATAAGATAGATGTGTTCAGCAGAATCTGAACAGTATAGGTCCTGTATGAATAGTTTTCTTCTGTATGGTTCTTCACTCAGGGGTTATTTGCTTAATAATGTATTGCATTTATTTTTGAATTTTGTTACAATTTTGTTCACATATGTATATTCACACAAAAATAGTTTTATATAAAAAAACGAAGAAAAAAAGTAAAGAAATGTTTGATACAAATGTCTTCAATGATAAAAATAAATCAAATAAATAATGATAAAATCAATGTTATCTTATGTAATTTTGTTGATGTCATGACATTATCGTTTAGCCCATGCTGAATTCAGTTCTACATTGATGAAAGAAATATAGGTCATGAGGGAGTTCTCTATATTGTGGTCTGTACATATTAGGACAGCTTTGCCTACTAGACGAAGTTGAAACGCTTTGAGCGCTAGAAAAATCGCTAGCAGCTCTAGATGGTTTATGTGGAGCTGCTTTTGTTGCAGAGTCCACATGCCCTGAATGGTAGGTTTTTGGAGATGAGCTCCCCAGCCAGTGAGCGATGCATCCGTTGTTAGCACTATGTATGGAACCGGGTCGATGAAGGGCCGCCCTTTTGAAAGGTTTTGTGTATTCCACCACTGCAGAGAGCGATGGGCGCGGCCGTCCAACACCAGATCTGATAACCGACCCTGAGCCAGGTTCCATTGACGTGCTAAACATTCTTGGAGAGGACGCATTTGAAGTCTTGCGTACGGATGCAAGACGCCATCATTCCTAGTAATTGCATGAACACTCGAGCTGGTAATGAGTGTTGGGGCCGAAACTGAGAGATTAGAGTCTGCATGTTGCGGATTCTGGCTGGGTTGGGACAGGCTAGAGCTTTTTGAGTGTTTATTGTGGCTCCTAGATACTCCTGTATGTTGGATGGTTGGTTTGAGGAGTAGTTGCACTGTTTTTTGAGTGTGGCGTAGGTAGCTTTGTTGCGAGCTGGCTTTTATGAGCCAGTCGTCTAGGTATGGGAAAACGTGAACCTTTTGTCTTCGTCGATGAGCTGCAACTACTGCCAAGCATTTTGTGAAAACCGTGGGTGCGGTAGTTACTGCGAATGGGAGGACCTTGAACGGATAAGGATGACCCTCTACCACAAACCTGAGGTATTTGCGGTGAGCAGGGTGTATGGGGATATGGAAATAGGCGTCCTTTAAGTCCAGAGTGGCTAGAAAGTTGGCTTGTTGAAGTAGTGGGAGAACTTGCTGAAGTGTGACCATGTGAAAGTGGTCCGACTGAATGTATAGATTTAACTCTGAGGTCTAGTATCGGCCTGAGAGAACCATCTTTTTGGGGAATTAAAAAATTACAGGGAGTATACCCCGGTCCCTTGGTATTGTAAGGGGACTGGCTCTATAGCATGTTTTTCCAACAGAGAGAGAACCTCCTGCCCGAGGAGGGTGATCTGTTCTTGTGACGTATGTGTTTTTGGGGGAATATTTGGGAGAATGTCTGTAAGCTCCAGGCAGTAACCATATTGGATAATTTGTAGCACCCACTTGTCTGAGGTGATTGAATTCCAGACAGGTAGGAATTGAGAGAGACGTCCCCCGACAGGAGTGGAATGACTGGGGGGTACCTGAAGGAAGTCACTGTTTGTTTGCTGGGGAAGTGCATGTGGAGTCGCCTCTGCCTCTTCCCTTTCCGTTGTTTTCTCTAAAACCACCTCTAAAATAACCTCTTGAAGAGGGGGATTAGTTATTACCCTTGTAAGAGGTGGAGGGAGCTTCTGTGGATACAGTTTTGGAACCACCCCTTTAAAAGGAGCGACGAAAGGAACCCCTATTTGTAGATTACTGCAAAGCCCCCATGGACTTTGCGACCTCCGTGTCTTTTTTCATTTTCTCCAGCGAGGTATCAACTGCTGGTCCAAAGAGATGTTCTTTATCAAATGGTTGATTGAGAATGTAGGTTTGTACCTCAGGCTTGAATCCTGAAATTCTCAACCAAGCATGCCTGCGTAGTAGTACGCTAGTATTTACTGCACGAGCTGCCGTGTCTGCTGCCTCTAGGGCACATCTGATGGAAGTATTAGTAATGAGCTTGTCTTCCTGGATAAGATCATTCGCCCTAGCCTTATGCTCGTCAGGGAGAAATTGCATGAGCTTTTCTAGCTCATCGTAATGAGCCCTATCGTACCGGGCCAACAAAGCTTGTGTATTAGCAATGCGCCAATGATTGGCCGCTTGGGAAGCTACTCTTTTGCCCGAGGCATCACTTAGCTTGGACTCCTTGTCAGGAGGAGGGGCCTCACCTGTGGTCTGTGTAAGCTCTCCTGCGAGCGTTGGAGACCACAAGAGAGACTAAGGGCAACTGACCTTTGATGTAAGTGGGGTCAATAGGTGCAGGTTTATACTTTTTTTCCACCCTAGGTGTAATTATTCTTGCTCTCACAGGATCTTTGAATATTTCATCTGCGTGCTTTAACATCCCTTTAAGCATTGGCAGTGTAGGAGTGGCTTTCTGAGTGGAACCTAGGGTCTCAAATAGAAAGTCCTCTTCTAATGGCTCCTTATGCAGTTCCACCCCGTGATATTGAGCAGCCCTGTTGAGTAGCTCAATATATCCAATGTTATCAGGTGGCGAGGGTCTGGACGGATATAGATCAGGGTCCTTATCCGTGTTTGGGTCAGTGTGATAATCCTCCCAGGGGTCAGTGTCCTGTGGCCTATCTTGATCTTCATCCCCGACATCCTGTGGGTCCGATGATAGTGGTGGTGAATTTGTGGGTGTAATGAGTAAGTTTGGATCATTAGGGGAAGGAGGTGGAATGTAAGGTGGAGAAGGGTTAGTACCCACACTTTTCCTTTTGAGAGGAATGTGGTAATCCTCTAGCTGGTCTATTTTCCGTTTTGGAAGGGTGGCATGGATATGTCCTGTTTCAGGGTTTATCACCAGCTTTTTCTGCTTCGGATCCGAAGGCGGGGCATCGGGCCGAGGCTCTTTAGATGGAGTGTCTTTGTCCTTACCCACCGGTTTTGGGGTCGAAGGATTCGGTTCCGAAGCTTTCGGTGCAGAAGGTGTAGTTTTCGATAACGATGGGATCGGCACAGAGAGATGCTTCGGTTTGGCTTTTGGTGCCAAAGGTGTTGGTTGGGCACAGATATGGAGCTGACTCGAGCCCGAGCCGGAAGACTTATCTTTGTGTTTTGGTGCCGGGCCCGGGGGCGGGGCGTCCAAAACTTTTTGTCGGTGCCGACTTTGGCCCGAAGGCAGAGGAGGGACCGGAGCCTTTTTCTTTGTTTGTTGAGGGGCCAAGGGGGTATCTTTACTCACGGTACGTTGAGCCGGAGTAACCTGTTCCTCTTCTTCCATGTCCGAGTCGGCTTCGGACACGGAGATATGTAGTTCTTCTTCCTCGGCTCCTTGAGCGCGATGTTCTGTGTCGGAATCTTCACCAAGGATGTCCGGTGCGGAGCCGCTTTGATGTTGTATCTCATGACGTTGAGCCCGACGGTCACGAAGCGTCTTCTTCGATCGAAACAATCGGCACGTGTCGCAGTCTTTCTCGTTGTGTTCTGGGGACAGACAGAGGATGCACACTTCGTACAAGTCGGTGCATGGAAATTTAGCACGACACCCGGGGCAGAGTTTGAAAGGAGTCCGTTCCATCGACTGCTAGCGCTGTCGGCGCGGGTAGGCCCGACGGCATGCCACGAGTTTTCCGATCGAAGTGGTCTTGAGTTGAGACGATAAGCGAAGAATGGGAAACCGCGATCGATAACAATACCGTCGAGGGTAGTGGATTGCGCGTCGAAGAGGTCCGAGAAACGGAGCAATACACATCCGAACCCGATGGCGGAAAAACACAATCTAGAGATGGAGTCGATGCCCATGCGCACTATTACTGAAAGGAGGAGTCACTACCTTGTGACTGGAAAGACGTCTTCGAAGAAAAACAAAGAGCAAACATCCGGACCCAACACCAGATGGTGAGCTATGCACATCATGTGATCTGCAGCTCACATGCCTCGAACATGAAGTTATCGGTTTACAGGTAAGTACTTAGATTTGGGAGTTTGGTTTCTGGGTTTAGAACAAGGGTTCCCCCAGGGTCAAGGATGCAAGGTCTCAAAGCACCCTCAGCGGCACAAGGGCAGCCGGGTGCAGAGTGCTGAGGCCCAATGTTATCCAATGGGGGACAGAGGGCCTCCGGCTGGTGGCTGCTCACAGGCACGCCACTTGGATGTGGGAGCAGAGCTCCTAGGATTTAGCTCAGGGCAAAGGAGGATCCGATTTAGCACAGAAGGTGCACCCACAGTGGCACAGGGACGGCGGGGTGCAGAGTGCTGATTTGGCGTCGGGTGCCCTGTTGTTTTCAATGGGAGTTGACAGTTTTGGATTTTGGCTGCAGGCTCGGTCCAGAAAGTCTTCCGGGAGGACCAACAGCTGGGGAGGTAAATTGGAGGGCTCGGGGACGTAGGTGCACCTCAGGTTCTCTTCTCCAGGGCGGCTGGATGCAGGGGTGCCTTTTGAGGTCGGATTTCATCTTACCGGGCCACTCGTGATTGGGGGGAGGCGTCTCCGTGCAGAGGCTGCAGGCGACGTCGGAGTCCTGGAGAGGTCAACCCACGGTGGACTCAGACTCTGGAGCACTGGGGGACCTCGCTGGGACTGCTGGGCCACCCGGACTCAGGCCGTAAGCATCGGGTGCAGTGGTGGTTCCAGGCAGCAGGTTTCTTTGTCCTCAGCAGGCTCGGAGTCTTTCTTTGTGTTTCTTTTGAACAGGAGATCCGCTCTTTGTGGAAGGCAGTCAGTCCTCCCAGGGGTCCTGGAGGTCGCTGGCTGCAGGACAAGGCGATTATTGGAGCAGGATCTCTGGAAACTGCAAACGGGCCGGTAGGGCTGGGGCCAAGTCAGTTCTTATCTGCAGTCTCCTCTGCTGGGGGTCTGGTTTCGTCCTTCTTCGTAGGTTGAGGGAATCAGTCTACTCGGTTCAGGGCTGCCCCCTAAATACTGTATTTAGGGGAGTTTTAGGGGTCTCGAGGTCAGTAGCCAATGGGCTACTGATCTTAGGGTGACTACACCCTTAGTGTGCTCACCCCATGTGGGGGAGTGGGCACAATCACTAATCCGGATTGGAGAGTGCCTGCCATCTGAAAGATGGCGGGCACTGAAGAGTGGGCTTCACCTCGGCTCCCCCACCTGAGGGGTGGGGTTGGCATAGGTGGGCACACCTTCTGGGCTGTTCTAATTTTTCCCTCCTGTCTTCCTGCCAAAAAGGAGGGGAGACAGGAAGGGGGCCTGCTCCTGATAGCAGGAGAGGCTGGGGGGTCGCATTACAAAGGCGGCAAGGCCTTTGAAGCTCCCCTGCCACAGATGCCTCTTCCTGGCCTGGGGAGGTGTGTACACCTCTGCCCAGGAAAGGCTTTGTTTATGGGCCCAGGGAGCGAAGGCTCCCACAGCAGAGGTCCAGAAACATGACTCATGGTGGCAGGCTGGTGTTTGCCAGTCAGGGAACTCACCAGTGGCTGGTCGTTTTTCGGGGGCATCTATCTCTAAGATATCCTCTGAGTGCATTGTATAATAAATCCCACACTGGCATCAGTTTGGGTTTATTATGCTGAGAGGTTTGCTACCAAACTTGCCAAAATTCAGTAAAGCCATTATGGTGCTGTGGAGTTCATAATGATAAACTCCCAGACCATATACTCTTTATGGCTTTACTGCACTTACAATGTCTAAGAATGGACTTAGACACTGTAGGGGTACAGGGCTCATGCACCTGTACCTCACCAGTGGTATAGTGCACCCAGCTAGAGGGTTGTCTTACCTATACCATAGGCAGTGGGTTGCAGGCATGGTACACAGGAATGTGTGCCATGCCGACTTCACTTTTCTCTTCACCAAAGCATGCAGTCTGCAATGGCAGTGTGTGTGTTAAGGTACAGGATCATGATCTCCAGGAGATCGCACAAATAACCTAAACGAATTTTTTCAACTATTTGCAGGAAAGGTCCCAGTGCTGAATCTAGGTATCCAGCACTGAGTAGGAAAAGTAACGTAAAAGTAACTTACCTGTGAATTGAATTTCCTTCCGTAGGATAACATTGGTGGTTCTATGTGAAAAAGTTTCTAAGTGTCAACTTTTGAAATACAAGAATATTCTTTAAAAATCGTACATCTAACTAAAACGCATTTTCTCAACTGTTTTTAGGAAATGTCCCAGTGCTGAATCTAGGATCCAGCACTGTGTTAGAAAAAGTAATCAGAAAAGTAACTTACCTGCAATTTACAGGAAAAGCCTATGTATTTCAATGTACTGGTCCAAAAAGTTTCAAAGTGTGGACTTTTGAAATCTGAAAATATTCTCTAAAAATCGTACAAACTACAAAAACGTAATTACTTACCTGTTTTAGTAAATGTCCCAGTGCTGAATTTAGGAGTCCAGCACTGGATTACAAAAGTAACGCAAAAGTAATTTTACCTGCATTTACCTTAAAAAGCCATTCATTTCAATGTACTGCATTTACTAAGTATTGCAACCTACTGCATCCCCTGTAAATCAAATCAAGTACAATCTTCATTGCTTTTTAAAACTGTGTACAACAAGTAACTTACTACTGAAAAGAATTGAATGCTTACCTGTATCAGGCTTGCTTGGTTCTAAAATAAAATAACAGTATACTTTTTATACAAAAACAATTGGCCTAGAGTTCAGTTCTTAAGTGTGTGAATTCATTTGCTGACTGAGTGTGTACATCAAATGCTTTACACTGTCCTCTGATACTGCCTTACTGCTCGACCAAGCTACCACTTTAGAGAGTAAGGTTCTATCTAACTTTAACCTCTGCCAAACCTCTGGAGACCCTTGGACTCTATACACACTGTACCCCACTTTTTGGCAGAGACCCAGTCAAAGTGCATCAGAAATCTGGCAAACGTGTGTGTGTGGGGGGGGGAGGGGGGGGAGGGGGAGATGACTGCAACAGAAACCCAGCTTCCTACAACTTTACAATAAAGTCTCATCATTATGAATAGCAGTTCTATACCCTTATCCTGATTAATGACTGCCGATTTGGTGACTAACAGAAAAGAAAATGAAAACAAAAAAAAAATAGAACAGCACCAACAGCAGAGAGAGAAGATATGTTGCTTCATAATATTTATAGAAACAATATGGAATCGGTAGTTTGGACGTCACAGGATTTCTGCCACACTAGAGGAAAGTCATCCTTTATGGAAGAGGAAACCTCACACACATAATAGTGTCATGCTTCATCAACGGCATCCTCTCCCCACCCTGGTAGGTCAGAACCACCAGGGCGGACTCGACCTCCCCGAAGTATTTAAAGGAGGAAGTTCTTAGATATAAACTACTGGGACAAAAAATACCTTGATGTTCCTCTGCATTTTACCTTTATTGGAGAGGACACTGGGTATATCTAAAAACAATTGTATAGCCTGTAAGCCGAAAAGGCTAGCAAGTAGAATCTTTTAGTTCTCCGCCTACTACAGCAGTTCGTGTTGTCCTCCAGGGTTCGCCCCATCCTCTTCATTTTTAATATCTGTACGAGATTATGTGATGGACATCATTTGTGGCATCAGTTATGGTTGTAACATGTAATTATGTTGAGACCATATTGCTGCACTATATTTCACCCACTCCCATTCCAGGATGATACCCATGCTGCCCATACCTTTGACACAGAAGGACGAGGAGGTTATCTTCCTTCACAGCTGCAGGGTGGGAGCATGGGATGGTCGTCCTGATTCTATAGCAGTCTGTAGCATCTGCCTAGCCGGTATGCTGTCACAGATAGACATTTAATGTCCTGGTTCAAGTCCACTTCCAACAAAAACTGCTAAAGCCTTTCGGTTTAATGGGTGCACCTAGACCTGTGGATACCACAATGGCAGTGTAGGGCCCTTCGAGAGGGAGGGTACCTCAGAGGACAGCAGACTGGGTCCAGGCTCACTAGAACATCTGCTCCCATTGAAACAACAACTAGGCCCTATCCAGGTTCTTTGAATCCAGCAGACTGTGACCCTACAGGATTGCTTCTCACTCACCAACAACTCAAACTTCACAGCTTAGAACACCCCAAACTGCACCAGTGACTTCAGAGGTTGGGATCCTTGATGTGGGGTTCTGGCGAATTAGCAACCAAAGCATCTGCCCACCAAGAAGCCTAGTCTGGTACCCAGTACAATAACTTAACTAAAAACTCTGTCAGTATCCCAAGCACAAAACAGAACATAACACCATGCGAGGAAAAGTCTTCACTCAAAGGCAAGTTCAGAAATTCCAGGAGTCAGCAGTGCACAGCCCCATAGGTTATCCTAGGCCATCGAGCCAATGCCACAGAAAGCCGCTATCAGACCACTGACTGATCTCTGTCCTAGAATGTGGAAGCTTCTTCCGGTTCCAGTTTTTAAATCTTCAGTTTACATACCTGTAAATACAAGTTCTAGTTACCTTCGAACAACTAGAACAAGCGGAACTATTGAGTGTTATGTAGTGTATGACTCTACGCCTCTGCACCTCATGGAGTAAGCCTTGTGTCTATCCACGACCCTTCGCCTCTTGGTGTAAGCCTTTTAACTCACTTTACAACTCACGAAGTGTTGTGTACCCATAACAGCAATGTGATTATCCAACTACAGTATGTTAAAGGACCATGCTCACACTGGGTACTGCCCAGTAACTTCTGGGAGTTTATAAAACACACCCACCGTGTTCTGGATCTCAGCATGCACCTCAGAACAGGCGCACCCTCCCCGACAATCCACGCTCAGCACCACTGGTGCTCCTGGAGATCATGAAATACACCCACCCCGCTGCACCTCCGAACAGGCACACCCTCCTGGACAACCCTCCATCGGCACCACTGGTGCTCCAGGAGCTCATGAAATACACCCCACTCTGGACCTCAGCATTCAACTCAGAACAGGCACACCCTCCTGGACAACCCTCCATCGGCACTGCTGGTGCTCCAGGAGCTCATGAAATACACTCACCCCGCTCTGGACCTCAGCATTCACCTCAGAACAGGCACACCCTCCTGGACAACCCTCCATCAGCACCACTTGTGCTCCAGGAGCTCATGACACCCACCCCACTCTGGACCTCAGCATGCACCTCAGAACAGGCAGACTCTCCCAGACAATCCACCATCAGCACCACTGGTGCTCCAGGAGCTCATGAAATACACTCACCCTGCTCTGGACCTCAGCATGCACCTCAGAACAGGCAGACTCTCCCAGACAATCCACCATCAGCACCACTGGTGCTCCAGGAGCTCATGAAATACACTCACCCTGCTCTGGACCACAGCACGCACCTCAGAACAGGCACACCCTCCTGGACAACCCTCCATCGGCACTGCTGGCGCTCCTGGAGCTCATAAAATACACCCACCCAGCTCTGGACCTCAGCATGCACCTCAGAACAGGCACACCCTCCTGGACAACCCTCCATCGGCACTGCTGGTGCTCCTGGAGCTCATGAAATACACCCACGCTGCTGTTGACCTCAGCACGCACCTCAGAACAGGCACACCCTCCTCGACAATCCACCGTCAGTACCACTGGTGATCCAGGAGC
>CAWUFW010026320.1:0-34682 GCA_963921515.1 Calotriton arnoldi | reverse complement strand
CCCTTTGGTGCTTGCGTCGGCCAATGGCCGACGCAAGCACTACCTCCATGGTGCGGCGCACGTCCATTGGCCGTCACCAGGGAGGGCCCCTTTAAACCTCCGGTGCATCGCACCGGAGATTGTTTTTTTTATTCCCCCTGGGGGAGACGTGGAAGGCTTTCCGCGTCTCCCCCGCCCCCTCCCGCCCATCTGTGACGTCAGCGTGCCGCGAGGCGCTCTGGCGTCACTGATTTCCCCACCGGAGCCGAGGACAGCAGCAGGTAAGGCCGCGCTCGACTCCGATGGGGAAATCCGGCCGAAAACGGCCTCCCCAGCTTTCAGGGAGGCCTCGCTTGAAAGGGAGAGTCTCCCTTTCAAACGAGGCCTTCCTGAAAGGGTTTCTGGCCGTGGATCGCGGCAGCGCTGCGATCCACGGCCAGGAAACCCCACTAGACACCAGGGATGTCTTTGGGGGGGTCGGCCCTAGTGGTAATGGGTCGGCCCCCCCCCGGGGGCATATTTATTTTTTTAAAGTTGGCTTTGTTTGGGGTGCGCGATCGCACCCCAAAAATGTAAAAAAACGAAGAAAAAAAAAAAAAATGGCGGCGATATTGGCAGGGGGTCGGTCCTCCTGCTCAGTGGCCGACCCCCTGTGGGGGCATATTTTCTATTTACACATGTTGGCTTTCCTTGGGGGGCATGATGCTAAAAATAATTTTCAAAAAATTACAATGGTGGCAATATTGGCAGGGGGTCGGTCCTCCTGCTCAGTGGCCGACCCCCTGTGGGGGCAATTTATTTTTATACCTATGTGCTTTCCGTGGGGGCCACAATCGGCCCCCAGGGAAGCCATAGCTATAAAAAAAATTAGAGAAAGAGAGAGATCTTTCTTTATATATATATATATATATATATATAGAGAGAGAGAGAGAGAGAGAGAGAGATACATATATATACATAAGTCTAAAGAGTGAATGATATATATATGTATCTATATACATATACATATATATGTATAGATATATGTATATAGATGTATATAAATATATGTAGAGATAAAATCTATGTATATATATATATATATATATATATATGTGTCCGTGTCCGTGTGTGTGTGTATATATATATATATTATAGCAAAGGTATCGAATAAACGTCAAGACTGAATGGCAATGCTACCCTTGTGTCGGTGACCGATTCTTATGAAGATTTCGGAAATGGTTTATATATATATGTGATCAAGGACACAGTCGGTGTCCGAAACGCGTCTGAGGCTGCACCTTTCTTTTGTAAGCACGCATTTTGGCTACAGCTTAATCTTGAGTCCGTGGTCCCATGTGTGCGCGCTCGCACGGGGATACTGTCAGTTGCTATATATATATATATATATATATATATATATATATATATATATATATATATATATATATATATATATACGTTTTTGGCCCTAGCCTGTCGCGGGTACTTGGGCCTCCCACACGAGTGAGGCACCTTTTTTATCGGGAGACCTTGGGGAACACTGGGTGGTAGGAAATGCGTGTCTGCCCGGCGATGCCACAACTTTCCCACACAAAAATGTGTGGAAAAAGTGATTTTTTCAGCTAAATTTGAGGTTTGCAGGGGATTCTGGGTAAGAAAACGTTGGGGGATCCACGCAAGCCATACCTCCCTGGAACCCCCGGGTGTCTAGTTTTCAGAAATGTGTGGGTTTGCTAGGTTTCCCTAGCTGGCCGCCGAGCACGGGGCCAAAACCGAGGTGACCCCCTTGCAAAACCAGGTTGTTTTGTGATAGGCAATTTTAATGTCACCTCAATATGTTTTGGGCCCTAGCCTGTCGCGGGTACTTGGGCCTCCCACACGAGTGAGGCACCATTTTTATCGGGAGACCTTGGGGAACACTGGGTGGTAGGAAATGCGTGTCTGCCCGGCGATGCCACAACTTTCCCACACAAAAATGTGTGGAAAAAGTGATTTTTTCAGCTAGATTTGAGGTTTGCAGGGGATTCTGGGTAGGAAAACGTTGGGGGATCCACGCAAGCCATACCTCCCTGGAACCCCCCGGGTGTCTAGCTTTCAGAAATGTGTGGGTTTGCTAGGTTTCCCTAGCTGGCCGCCGAGCACGGGGCCAAAACCGAGGTGACCCCCTTGCAAAACCAGGTTGTTTTGTGATAGGCAATTTTAATGTCACCTCAATACGTTTTGGGCCCTAGCCTGTCGCGGGTACTTGGGCCTCCCACACGAGTGAGGCACCATTTTTATCGGGAGACCTTGGGGAACACTGGGTGGTAGGAAATGCGTGTCTGCCCGGCGATGCCACAACTTTCCCACACAAAAATGTGTGGAAAAAGTGATTTTTTCAGCTAAATTTGAGGTTTGCAGGGGATTCTGGGTAAGAAAACGTTGGGGGATCCACGCAAGCCATACCTCCCTGGAACCACCCGGGTGTCTAGTTTTCAGAAATGTGTGGGTTTGCTAGGTTTCCCTAGCTGGCCGCCGAGCACAGGGCCAAAAACCGAGGTGACCCCCCTTGCAAAACCAGGTTGTTTTGTGATAGGCAATTTTAATGTCACCTCAATACGTTTTGGGCCCTAGCCTGTCGCGGGTACTTGGGCCTCCCACACGAGTGAGGCACCATTTTTATCGGGAGACCTTGGGGAACACTGGGTGGTAGGAAATGCGTGTCTGCCCGGCGATGCCACAACTTTCCCACACAAAAATGTGTGGAAAAGTGATTTTTTCAGCTAAATTTGAGGTTTGCAGGGGATTCTGGGTAAGAAAACGTTGGGGGATCCACGCAAGCCATACCTACCTGGAACCCCCCGGGTGTCTAGTTTTCAGAAATGTGTGGGTTTGCTAGGTTTCCCTAGCTGGCCGCCGAGCACGGGGCCAAAAACCGAGGTGACCCCCTTGCAAAACCAGGTTGTTTTGTGATAGGCAATTTTAATGTCACCTCAATACGTTTTGGGCCCTAGCCTGTCGCGGGTACTTGGGCCTCCCACACGAGTGAGGCACCATTTTTATCGGGAGACCTTGGGGAACACTGGGTGGTAGAAAATGCGTGTCTGCCCGGCGATGCCACAACTTTCCCACACAAAAATGTGTGGAAAAAGTGATTTTTTCAGCTAAATTTGAGGTTTGCAGGGGATTCTGGGTAAGAAAACGTTGGGGGATCGACGCAAGCCATACCTCCCTGGAACCACCCGGGTGTCTAGTTTTCAGAAATGTGTGGGTTTGCTAGGTTTCCTAGCTGGCCGCCGAGCACGGGGCCAAAAACTGAGGTGACCCCCCTTGCAAAACCAGGTTGTTTTGTGATAGGCAATTTTAATGTCACCTCAATATGTTTTGGGCCCTAGCCTGTCGCGGGTACTTAGGCCTCCCACACCAGTGAGGTACCATTTTTATCGGAAGACTTTGGGGAACGCGGGGTTGGTAGAAATTTGTGGATCCACGCAGATTCCAGGACTTTCCACCACAGAAATGTGAGGAAAATGTTTTTTTTTGATAATGTTTTAGGTTTGCAAGGGATTCTGGGTAACAGAACCTGGTGAGAGGCAGTAGAGTCACCCCATCCTGGATTCCCCTGGGTGTCTAGTTTTCAAAAATATATAGGTTTGCTAGGTTTCCCTAGATGCAGGCAGAGCTAGGATTCAAAAGCTACAGCTAGGCACTTTGCCAAAAAAGGGTCATTTTTCACTGTGAAATTGGGGTGTGTCCACGTTGCGTTTTGCACGATTTCCTGTCGCGGGCTCTAGGCCTACCCACACAAGTGAGGTACCATTTTTCTCGGAAGACTTTGGGGAACGCGGGGTGGGTAGAAATTTGTGGATCCACGCAGATTTCAGGACTTTCCACCACAGAAATGTGAGGAAAATGTGTTTCTTTTGACAATTTTTTAGGTTTGCAAGGGATTCTGGGTAACAGAACCTGGTGAGAGGCAGTAAAGTCACCCCATCCTAGATTCCCCTCGGTGTCTAGTTTTCAAAAATGTATAGGTTTGCTAGGTTTCCCTAGATGCAGGCAGAGCTAGGATTCAAAAACTACAGCTAGGCACTTTGCCAAAAAAGGGTCATTTTTCACTGTGAAATTGGGGTGTGTCCACGTTGCGTTTTGCGTGATTTCCTGTCGCGGGCTCTAGGCCTACCCACACAAGTGAGGTACCATTTTTCTCGGAAGACTTTGGGGAACGCGGGGTGGGTAGAAATTTGTGGATCCACGCAGATTCCAGGACTTTCCACCACAGAAATGTGAGGAAAATGTGTTTTGTTTTACAATTTTTTAGGTTTGCAAGGGATTCTGGGTAACAGAACCTGGTGAGAGGCAGTAAAGTCACCCCATACTAGATTCCCCTGGGTGTCTAGTTTTAAAAAATGTATAGGTTTGCTAGGTTTCCCTAGATGCAGGCAGAGCTAGGATTCAAAAACTACAGCTAGGCACTTAGCCCAAAAAGGGTCATTTTTCACTGTGAAATTGGGGTGTGTCCACGTTGCGTTTTGCGTGATTTCCTGTCGCGGGCTCTAGGCCTACCCACACAAGTGAGGTACCATTTTTCTCGGAAGACTTTGGGGAACGCGGGGTGGGTAGAAATTTGTGGATCCACGCAGATTCCAGGACTTTCCACCACAGAAATGTGAGGAAAATGTGTTTTTTTGGACAATTTTTTAGGTTTGCAAGGGATTCTGGGTAACAGAACCTGGTGAGAGGCAGTAAAGTCACCCCATCCTAGATTCCCCTGGGTGTCTAGTTTTCAAAAATGTATAGGTTTGCTAGGTTTCCCTAGATGCAGGCAGAGCTAGGATTCAAAAACTACAGCTAGGCACTTTGCCAAAAAAGGGTCGTTTTTCACTGTGAAATTGTGGTGTGTCCACGTTGCGTTTTGCACCGGTTCCTGTCGCGGGCACTAGGCCTACCCACACAAGTGAGGTACCATTTTTCTCGGAAGACTTTGGGGAACGCGGTGTGGGTAGAAGTTTGTGGATCCGCGCAGATTACAGACCTTTCCACCACAGAAATGTGAGGAAAATGTGTTTTTCTTGACAATTTTTTAGGTTTGCAAGGGATTCTGGGTAACAGAACCTGGTGAAAGCCAGTCAAGTCACCCCATCCTGGATTCCCCTGGGTGTCTAGTTTTCAAAAATGTATAGGTTTGCTAGGTTTCCCTGGGTGCCGGCAGAGCAAGCGTTCAAAAACTACAGCTAGACACTTTGCAAAAAAAGGGTAATTTTTCATTGTGAAAATGTTGTGTGTTCACGTTGCGTTTTGAGCCGTTTCCTGTCGTGGGCACTATGCCTACCCACACAAGTGAGGTACCATTTTTATCGAGACACTTACGGTAATTCAGATTTGTAAAGCAACTGTTATTACCTATTGACGTTCGATGCATTTCTGCCTTCCAAATGAAAGACAATGTGTAAAAAAGAAGTTATTTTGAAAAATGACCTATAATTCTCATGCTAGTATGAGTATTACCAATTTCAGAAATGTGCAAATATCTACTGTTTCTAAACTCTATATTGTGTTCCCATTTCAGAAATGCATAGGAGTCTTTCATACCGAATATTCCATGTATACATTTTCCCAGAATAATTGCTATATACCCGGTACATAATAAAAAACCATTGCAAGACGCTGCTCAGTTTTTGGCTCTGGGTTCGTCGGGTTCTTGGTGAACCTACAAGTCCTATATATCCCCACAACCAGTAAGGTCCAGTGGATGTAACGGTATATTGCTTTCAAAGAGCAGTCATAATTAGAAGAAGTTACAGGTGAAAACGTTGACACAAAAGGCTGTTTTTTTCAACTAATTTTCCATTTATCCTATATTTAACTGTTAGTTTCTATAAAGAAACCTTGATGGATTTACACAAATGACCCCTTGCTGAATTCAGCATATTGTCTACTTTTCTAAAATGTATAGATTTCCAGGATCCATTATTGCTTTCATACCCATTTCTACCATTAACTGGAAGGAGGTTGAAAGCACAAAAATAGCAAAAATAGGCTATGTCCCAGAAAAATGCCAAAACTGTGTAAAAATTTTTGGTTTTATGACAAAAGTCTGTCATTCCCTAAAATCTGGGAAAATGGAGATTTCAGCCCCACAAACCTTTTTTTGATACCATTTGCAGGGAAAACCCAGACGCTTTTATATGCGGGACTTTTTTCCCATTTTTCCCCAAAAAACCAAAATATAGCTGTATTTTGGCTAAAATCTGGGACCCCTCCAGGGGAATCCACAAACCCTGGGTACCTTTAGAATCCCCATGATGTTGGAAGAAAAGGACGCAAATTTGGCGTGGATACCTTATGTGGTCCAAAAGTTACAGAGGCCTAATCGCGAACTACTACAAATAGCCAAAAAAGGGCTCAGCACTGGGGGGGAAAAGGCCCAGCAGTTAAGGGGTTAAAGCTGTATTTGTAAGCCCCGTAGGGGGAGCGCAAACCAACAAAGCAGGTTGGAGCTGTATTTGTAAGCCACATAGGGGGAGACCAAACCGACGGGGGAGAGCATCTAGTTAGCTTACAGCTGTATTTCTAAGCTCCCCTCTGACGTAGGGGGAGACCAAACCTACGGGGGAGATCATCTAGTTAGAACACCGGCGCAGACTCCCAGAAGCAATGTCCCACTCCCCTGCTGTGGACCATTATCACCTCGGCTCCCCTGGAGCAGCAACAGCTCTGTGCTTTTCTTCATCCCTCCCCTGCCAGGCCATCACCCTGAGGCTACAGTTGGCTGGGCTGAGTAAGTGAATGGCCTTGCTGAGGGCCTGTCGTTGGCGCTACAGTGTCTTTCAGGCCTTTGTGTTGGAGGGGGGGTGTATGTGTGCATAAACCTCGCTGTGAAGCACGTTTCCCAGAGCGGAACATTTAGATAATGTAATGTTAGGGTCAGAGCTGCCGAATGTGAAACTATGGAAATAGGTTCGAGCCCCAGCCTCACCTCAACATCCTGTGATTCTGGGCAAATGACTTAATTGCGTAAGGCCGAAAGTAAAAATGAATTTGATCTTCTGTAATGTAACTGGTGCTCATATAATTGAGCCCTTTGGCCGAGAATACGCTACATAAAACTACAATAAAAAAACATAACCTTCTGTTTGCTCATTTTTTAAGAATCTGCAAAGGCTGGAACTTAATAATGAGAGAGGATTCTTTATTCAATAATAAAAAAGTCTGTATTCCTTCTTAACATGGCTTTTCTTCCTTTGTTTAGTTTTAACTATCAGTCACGGATCATTAAACAAGCTTTAGACCACATTTCAAACTGCTTTCACCTTGCATTTAATGTTCAAACTTTAAAGTACATATCGATCAGGGGAGAAAATACCAGCTTTAGGTGTTTTTCTTCATTTATGTACTGGCAAGGGCATTAAGATACTGGTAATGCTGGTTAAAAAAACAGCCAGGTGGCAAACATAGCCATAGCAAACACAAGGAGATGATGGACGGAGTGCTGAAACTTTTCAGACACTCACCCCCAGTCACAGATCTGGGTTGAATCCATCATCGTTCTTTAGCTCACTTCGCCACCCCAGTTCAGACACAGCTATATGCAAATCAGTCTTGACCCTGTGCCTCATAGGAACAGTCCAGCCCGAACTGCCAAGCCATGTCTTCCCTGGACCGGAAACAAGCATCCTGGGACCGGTTTCAGGCTAACAGCCCTCATCAGCCAGGCTAGCTTGAATCCAGTGTCAAAGTGAGCAAGGGACCCACGTCTGGGCATACCCTGCCAACTTAGGGCGAACAAAGCAAACACAAGGAGATGATGGACGGAGCGCTGAAACTTTTCAGACACTCACCCCCAGTCACAGATCTGGGTTGAATCCATCATCGTTCCTTAGCTCACTTCGCTACCCCAGTTCAGACACAGCTATATGCAAATCAGTCTTGACCCTGTGCCTCATGGGAACAGTCACGCCCGAACTGCCAAGCCATGTCTTCCCTGGACCGGAAACAAGCATCCTGGGACCGGTTTTGGGCTAACAGCCCTCTTCAGCCAGGCTACCTTGAATCCAGTGGCAAAGTGAGCAAGGGACCCACGTCTGGGCATACCCTGCCAACTTAGGGCGAACAAAGCAAACACAAGGAGCTGATGGACGGAGTGCTGAAACTTTTCAGACACTCACCCCCAGTCACAGATCTGGGTTGAATCCATCATCTCCTTGTGTTTGCTTTGTTCGCCCTAAGTTGGCAGGGTATGCCCAGACGTGGGTCCCTTGATCACTTTGCCACTGGATTCAAGCTAGCCTGACTGATGAAGGGTGTTACCCAGAAACCGGTCCCAGAATGCTTGTTTCCGGTTCAGGGAAGGCCTGGCTTGGCAGTTCGGGCTGGACTGTTCCTTTGAGGCACAGGGTCAAGACTGATTTGCATATAGCTGGGTCTGAACTGAGATGGCGAAGTGAGCTAAAGAACGATGATGGATTCAACCCAGATCTGTGACTGGGGGTGAGTGTCTGAAAAGTTTCAGCGCTCCGTCCATCATCTCCTTGTGTTTGCTTTGTTCGCCCTAAGTTGGCAGGGTATGCCCAGACGTGGGTCCCTTGCTCACTTTGCCACTGGATTCAAGTTAGACTGGCTGATGAAGGGTGTTACCCAGAAACCGGACCCAGGATGCTTGTTTCCGGTTCAGGGAAGACCTGGCTTGGCAGTTTGGGCTGGACTGTTCCCATGAGGAACAGGGTCAAGACTGATTTGCATATAGCTGGGGCTGAACTGAGGTGGCGAAGTGAGCTAAAGAATGATGATGGATTCAACCCAGATCTGTGACTGGGGGTGAGTGTCTGAAAAGTTTCAGCGCTCCGTCCATCATCTCCTTGTGTTTGCTTTGGCAAACATAGCCATATCAGGAGTTGTGGCCTTTGGGCCACTTTATTTCACTTCGCTTCTAGTTTACACAAATGTTTCTGGCTCTATGAGCTTTAAAGTACATAATTTATCAAACATTTCTCTAAAACTGAGCCCGATGAGACTAGCCAAATGCTGGTCCGTGAACGGGCGTGATCCAGGAATGTGGGCTACTTTTTTGGGAGTGCCCGGGCCAAATTGTGATCCCAATCCGACCCTGGGCTGGGCCCTGCTGGTGGCGGCGAAGGCAGAGGGTCGGGGAAGGCACTGCTGTGATCCACCATGCATCCACTGCACCTGGGGCCACCAGAAGCTACAAAGTCCCGTGATGGGTGGACTGGGGGCCTTGCTTCAATGGTGAGAGGCGCATATGTCTGGGTCAAGCGAGGTGCTGCACATCATCAAGACCCCAAGAAGTGCCCTGCGGTGCCTGCTACTTGTCTGGTGTGACAACTGCACCGTGCTTCTCACAGTGTGGGTGCCCCATGGACGTACCTATAAGTGGGGTTAAACTGACAGCAATGGGGACCCCGCAGGTGAGTGGCGTCACACGTGGGGGGCCCTTGACCATCATTTCATATGCCCTGTAAAGGTGATCATCACAGCGCTGTCAATCGCTACCTATAAAAGAGAGCCTGCTGCCTCAGTAACCACAGGGACCCTGGGTCTCCTTCAGCCCCACAGAGTTCATAGAGGTGGGAACCTGGCCCCCCTGATTCAGCACTACAGCTGGTGAAGCCTGCCACATAGGGATCCTCCAGCCTATCAGAGAGCTGAGGATAGCAAAGGAGCATGTATAGACAACCAAGGCAGCAGTAGCCGATGGTCCCCGCCCTCAGGACGCCCTCAGGACACTGCCATGGCCACACATCGCAACAAGAAAAACACTAACTTGAAGAACATGCTTAGTAAACCCCCAACAAAAACCAGAACAACTTTGTGATGTTTCGCCTACTGCACCCCCATACACGGCTGTGACCACCACGGACCCATCAGAGGAGGAGGCTCTGGTTACTCGCACCTTCTTGGAGACTTTATTTGGAGCCCTGTGAGACACCATTGCAGCCCTCAAACAAGACATGCCAGCAGATGTCAAAGACATTAAGAAAGACCTGGGGCCAAAGAGTAGTCACCCTGGAGCAAACCAATGATTCATGCGAAGAGGAACTCTGCGAACATCGCAGTGAATTATTGGAACCGTGTGACAAGAACGAGGAATTGGGATTCCAGCTGGAAGACCTTGAAAATAGCTTGAGTCGTTCCAACATTAAAGGAGCTCCGTTACAGGCAGACTCTGGTAAACTGGAGGATTATGTCCTTCACTTGTTCTGACAGGTGGCGCCGGAGGTGGCAGACAAGGACACTGCGTTGGACTGCACCCATAGAGCGGGCCACCTTGCTAAGTCCCCAGGCTTGCTGCAAGATATCCTGACCTGCCTACACTCCAACCAACAGAAAGAAGTCATCATGGCAGCCGTACAAGATCAAACTGCTATTTCATTTGAGGGCACGAAGGTGTGGCTATTCCAAGACCTGTCTCCTATCATGCTGCATCGCCATAGGGCACTTCGCCCTGCCACAGCATTCCTACAGGAGAAAGGGATCCGGTATAAGTGAGGACACCCTTTCCAGCTTAACTTTGTCTGGAACAAGGAGACCCACGGTGTCCGCACCTTGGGAGAAGTGCACATTTTGGGCTTTGGGACACCCTAGGAGGAGGAGTCCCAGCCTCCCAAGCCCCACAGCCCACCTCACTCCTCCACTAAATTGCAGAGATCACCACGATCAGCAAAGAAATACTATGCCAAACCCACCAAAACAAAATGTCACAAAGAAAGAACGGCCTTGCTATACCAATTACAACACCGTACAGCATATCGGATCCTGATAATGACTAGCAACAAGATATCCTGTCTACACCTCATCCACTGGACACCCAAGCCAAAGTTGGCCTACTCACTGGCTTAGACTTAGCAACCCCAGTTGCAATACCGCATCTTAGTTGACGCTTTCATTTAATGCAGAGGAGCTCCGACTTCACTCCCAACTCAGCACAGAGATGACCAACTGCTGACGACATGGATCCCTTCAACACTGTTCATTATGTTCCCAGGAGAGGGAACGTCTCAGTTATACTATTTTGTATCCCCCCCATTCCCTGCAGGATGACTCATGCATAGCAACTCAGGCTGTAAGCGATGCTGTCTAGACAGGTACACTGGGAGGGCAGTACCACTGTTCGACCTGTCCCATATAGTTGGCCTAAGAATATCCTCTAACATGATTAAGATACTTAAACATCCAGGGCCTCAATGCCACAGTAAAGTGCCTGGTGCTTCGTTCCATGCTTAGAGAGTCCAAATGTGACATTTGCAGTATTCAATAAACCTTTCTCCTTAAAGCGGACTGGAAACGCTTAAAATCCTGTTGGTTTTACCGCCGATACTTCTCTTTGGTCCAGGCAAATGGGTGGGGGTGGCGATTCTACTGGCCACACACTTTCTGGGCTGAGGCATTCAGACACAAGCAGAAATACTGGGTAGACTGCTGGCCCTACTTATTGCAATAAACACATTCACAATAGCTAACATTTTGGCCCCAAATGTTCACCAAGAAGACTTCCTACTAGAGGCCGTGGGCCAGATGATGGTCACTCCAGAGGCAGATTTTAATTTGGTCATGGATGCCCTCATGGATAGATATGCTCAGAGGATGGGGCTGACTGGGGCATTCACTAATACTGGCCTTCAGTGGTTGAGGGACATGGGACTGGTGGGTGTGTGGTGCTTGCGCCACCCAACAGTAAAAGATGACACAGTTTTCTCGGCGGCCCACCAACCCTTTGCCAGAATAGACCTCTTTTTTACCTCACCATGTTTTACAACAGCTGCCACAGCAGTAGGCATAGGCATCGCCGCCTTTTCTGACCATGCACCCATCTTCATCACACTCCGCGTTCCACTCCAGAGCCACACCTGATGCCTCAATCATACGCAACTAACACATAACTCAACCATAATAGAAACTACTGACACAATTTGCTCCTTTCTCGATACCAATGACACACCTGACATTCCCATCGCCCTATTGTGGGACACACTGAAACAATAGTGCGAGGTAATTTCATAGCTATCACCGCCAAGCTCAATAATGATAGAAAGGGCAAGTGGCTTCAATTGGAGGGATGGGAAAAAGAACTAGAGGAGGCCCAAAAACAATCAGGCTCTCAAAAAAGCGGAGTCAATATATGCTGTCCCGCAAAGAACTCAAGGCCTCAGACATTGACAAAGCTGAATACGCCCTCCTTTGTACGAAACAAAAATACTATGCTGGAGGCAACAAGGCAAGGCACATCCTGGAACATCGGCTATGTGCCTAGGTGATCAAACAGGAAATAACCAAGCTAGAGTGGTCACAGGGGGACGCGGTGTATCAGGACGCACAAATCGCACAAGAATTTGAACGCTTCTACACAACACTATATACAGCGGAGACATTAACACTGTCAGGGATCCAGTTCTATCTAGACCAAAAAATCATGGAATTACAGGTTTAGCATGTTCCGCCCTCATAAAGGTCGCCAGGGAGGTGGCCCATTCGTAAGCTATTGGGCGGGTGCGCAGGTTCCTACAGCTCTTCGAGGCTTATTTACAAGAGACCTGTGCCGCCGGAGCGCCACTTTTTTGACACTCCGGTGGCTCAGGCCTCTCAATCATATCAATGAGGTGATGCAAAGCCAACCTGCATGGCTTTGCATGGCTTCATAGATATGGAGTAAGGTAAGGCAGCGCAAAGTGCTGCTTTGCCTTAATGTGCATCAAGCAGGCATTCTGTGGGCTTGTGGTGGGTGTCCCCACACAACACCCATGGATTTTGACGCTGCCCAGATTAACAAAATCGCACAAACCTGGGGCAGGGCCAAAACCTTATGCCTCCCCAGAGTAGGCGCAACGAGGAGAAATGTTTTCATTTCTCCTCGTTTTTTCCTCTTACCACGTGTGCTGCATTCTGCAGCACACAGAACAAAGATAACACCTCTCTGGATTGTTTTGGGGCAGAAAGTGCCCCTTCATGCACAAAAACAATCCTGCCAGTAACACAGACACCCTTGCACCATGGGGAGAGGGTGCCTGCATTTTTGATAGGAACCAAATTTGTGCGCCGGCGCTGGCTGAAAGAATAGGAATGCAACGTATCACATAAGTACGGTGCATTCCTGCCATTTCAAATTGGCATAGGGCAGCGCACCAAAAAGACTTGCGGCACTGCCCTATGCCAATTTTTTCTAAATGAAGGCCTTCATCTGTGAGAGCGGAGACTTATCCGCTAGCACCCATTGTTCAACCTCCCCCTTTCATCTGCAATGAGGGGGATCCTTAAGGGATCTCCAGTGCATTACAATTGCCCTTTTAGCAAGGACCAGGGTAAGGTTCTTGAACTTTATTGTTACTCTTGCCAATCGGGTGAGGTATAAACCTACTAAGCATATTTCCAACTTTAGGAGGTCAGTGGAGCTAAAGGCTCACTCCAGCTCCTCTACTATCGCTTACCAAAATTGTGCTATTCAAAGGCAAGCCCAGGTCATAGGTAAAAAATCGGTATCAGGTATGTTACATCTTGGACATGTCTTATCATCTGTCCCATGGAGCCTGTTTAGTTTGTGTGTTGTGAGGTAGGCCATATGAAGGTAGTTGAACTTAGTGTAGTGAAATATGGTGTTTCAGGAGAGTGCGTGCACGGTCCAGAATTCTATCCTAATCTTTGTCCAACACCACTTGGCCTATTCCATCCTCCCACCTTTTCTTGAGTTGTGTTTAAGCTGCTTTTGCCATGTGTAAGGCCAATTTGTAAGCCAGGAGACTAATTTGCATCCATCTCCAAATGTAAGGAGGACCTGCAGTACTTCATGTGGCAGTGGTTGCTTGCGGCCTGTGTTCTACCATGCCTGCAGAACATGTGCTACTGCCGTATATACCAGGAACAGCAAGGGTTGGAGGCCCTCCTCCATAGTGAATGTTTCAAGGGATTTCAGTTTCCCTCTTCATAACTGTCCCCGCAGTAAGCAGGTCTGCTTCCCTCCATGCTGACAGCATGTGTGCCATTAAAACAACAACCCTTGGGGAAGGTAGGCTGACTAGTGGTATCTCCAATGCATACAGTGGGAAACAGTGAGCTCATTTGAGGATTTTACCCCAGGAGCCTAACGCCATGCCCAGCAGTTTAGGTGGGGGTTCTAGAGAGAAACGCATTCCCATCAGGATGGGCACTAGAGCTCCTTCTCTCCATCGCAGGCCATAACTTCCCAGTTCTCTGTTTGATGACCCGCTACCCAGTGGGTCAACCAGTGTAGCTGGGCTGCAATGTGGTATAACTCAAAGTCTGTGGCTCTCAGATTACCCTCCCTAATCATGTATTGCATGATCCATTAGAAAACCCTACGTCTACCTCCATCCCATATTAAGTCTTGCACTAGCATGTCTAAAGACTGTAACCAAACTTTGGTGAATTTAGAATTTCTTTATTGACTGTTTGATCAATTAAAATCATTACGGTAAAATATATACATTTATGCACCGCCCCACCCTCCATCCTCACGGATAAAAAGTATGTAATACGAACAGATCCGCAAATTAACCTTTTTTCCACTTTTCATTTACAAACTCTCTTTCATCTCACCTAGTAATGTCATAGTTAAGCCATTGGTGATAGTTGCCATAATCTCATAATTGCACTCAATGTTACCAAAAGGTGTGCCTCCAGTAAGTATTGCACAAATCCTTTAATTGCACTATACTTTCTATGGTGCCCAAGGGCACTTTTCATTCCTCTTCCATACCCATTGTCATCAGCTTGCTGTTAAGGTACAGACTTTTCCTCACAATTTCAATGCCCAAAGGGGGAATCTTCAAAAAACATTACACTAATCTCATTATTGCACTAAGCACCTGCCCTGACTCACACATACCCAATACCAAGTCAACCTATATTTAGTTTTGACATCCTCCGGTTATCTCATCACAAATATTTCCTGGACCATACACCAGCCCAGAAGCAGCATTCCCTAGATATTAACCCCTTCGCAGCTAGACCTCCACCCCCCCCCTCCGGTGCTAAGCCTTTTTTTTGGCTATTTGGGGTAGTTTGTGCTTAGGCCCCTGTAACGTTTTGTCCACATAATGTATCCATGCCTAATTTGCATCCTTTTCTTCCAACATCCTGAGGATTCTAAAGGTACCCAGGATTTGTGCATTGCCCTAGAGGGGGCCGAGAAATTAGCCAAAATACAGCTAAATTTGGGTTTGGGGGGGGAAAAAGTGGTAAATACAGGATGGGGTGACTTGTGTGGCTCTCACTAGGTTCTGTTACCCAGAATCCTTTGCAAACCTCAAACTTTGTTTAAAAAAAAAACCACGTTTTCCTCACGTTTCTGTGATGGAATGTTCTGGAATCTGTGAGGAGCCACAAACTTCCACCCACCCAGCATTTCCTCAAGTCTCCCGATAAAAATGGTACCTCACTTGTGTGGGTAGACTTAGTGCCCATGACAGGAACCAGCCCAAAACGCAACATGGACACATCACATTTTTCCATAGAAAACTGAGCCTTTTTTTTGCAATGTGCCTAGCTGTGGATTTGGGGACCTAGCTGTGCCGGCACGTAGGGAAACCTAGCAAACCTGTACATTTTTGAAAACTAGACACCCAGGGAAATTCAGGATGCGGTGACTTGTGTGGCTCTCAGCAGGTTCTGTTACCCAGAATCCCTTGCATACCTCAAACTTCGTAAAAAATAACAAATTTTCCTCACATTTCTGTGATGGAAAGTTCTGGAATCTGTTTGGAGCCACAAACATCCACCCGCCTAGCATTCCCCCAAGTCCCCCGATAAAAATGGTACCTCACTTGTGCGGGTAGGCCTAGTACCCGCGAAAGGAAACGGCCCAAAACGCAACGTGGACTCATCACATATTTCCACTGAAAACTGACCTTTTTTCCCAGTGTGCCTGGCTGTGGAATTTGGGCCCTAGCTTAGCCAGCACGAAGGGAAACCTAGCAAACCTGTATGTTTTTGAAAACTAGACACCCAGGGGAATCCAGGATGGAGTGACTTGTGTGCCTCTCACCAGGTTCTGTTACCCAGAATCACCTGCAAACCTCAATCTTTGTAAAAATAAAACACATTTCCCTCACATTTCTGAGATGGAAAGTTCTGGAATCTGCAGGGTGCCACAAACTTCCACCCACCCAGCATTCCTTCAAGTCTCCCAATAAAAATGGCACCTCACTTGTGTGGGTAGGCCTAGTGCCCACAACAGGAAACGGCCCAAAACGTACTGTGGAGACCTCAAAATGATCAATTACAAAAAGACCTTGTTTTGCAAGGGAGTCACCTGCGTTTTTGATCCTGGTCTTAGCAGCCATCTAGGGAAATCTACAAACCCATGACATTTCTGAAAACTAGACACCTGGGGGAGTCCTGGGAGGTGTGGCTTGCATGGATCCCCAACGTTTTCCTACCGAGAATTACCTGCAAACCTCAAATTCAGCAAAAAAATCACATTTTACTTACATTTCTGTGTGGGAAAGTTGTGGGATCACAGAGCTGACAGAAAATTCCTACTACCCAGCATTCCCCCAGGTCTCCTGATAAAAATGGTGCTAAATTACCAACTAATACTAACTAACTAACTACCACTATCTTAGTGACAGGACAAAGGAAAGGAGTCTCTCTAGTCTGCATTACCTAACTTATGTTCTCTAATATAATCAGCGCAAGCGAGCGCAAAGTTGCAAACAAGTACGATTAGGTAGCGCCAAGCACCTGTCTAGAATAACGATCACATAATACAAGATTTTTAAACGTAACTTACCTGCATGTGAGCAGCAGCATTCTTGCTATTTGGGAAAAAATAATATTCGCAATAACATAGAACACACAATAATATTTATAATTAGCTAGTACTCACCAAGCCCCGCGACCTCAACACATAGCAGGTCCAGCAGGTCCTGCTCTTGGTCCAGGATGTCAAACCACTGGTGCGTCACTTGGTTATGGGTGCGCCGGACCCCAGAGCAGCGATACATTGCCCAGCACACCCTCGCCCACCGCTGCTGACGCTCCCGGAGCCAAAACCCGGACCCAGGCCTGGCGCCTGCTGCTAGGGTGAAGAGGAGGTGGCGCTGCACAAAAAAAACAAGTGCAGCCAACTCCACCTCCAAAAACAAGGCCCGGGGCTGCACCCCTTCCGGGAGACGCCTTCCGCAAGGAAAGCGGCTCCTCAGAGTCTTTCACCGGGTCGCACTCTGACTCTGATTCTTAGCCATGATTCTGGGGGGTGCGGGGGCGGAAAAGAAAATGTAGAAAGTAAACATTAAGTGAGGAGAAGAAGAAAGGAAGTAAAAAAAAATAAAAAGCAAGTAATAGAAAAACAATACAAAAACGCACTAAAAACACACAAAAGTTGAAAAAACGCAAAATATACACTTAAGAAGAGAGAGGGAAAGATAATAAATAAAAAAGATCAGGAAAAAAGTTTTAGGAACAAAGGATTGCAAAGATTTGGGGAGGATTAAAAAAATAAGCCCAGAACTATAACAGACAAGAAAAACAAGAGGGCCGTGCCCATGTGCGACCGCATGGTGAAGTTTGCACGATATTTCCCCCCGAACATGCAATCTGTGTTGCCGGATGTCAGAAACATCTCACGAACGTGCGGAACAAGCAACTCCGCCCGCTCAAGGAACTCCGTGTAGCGCTGCGGAGTTTTCTTACTGCTTCACGGAGTTCCGCGTATCACCGCTACGCGAACTCTGCCCAGGCTTAGCTGTAAGAGAGGAGGTCAGAGAGAGGTTCACTCTCTGTCTCCTGATCCTCATCAGTAACCATCAGCATGATTATGTCAGCCCTGTCATGGAAAAGCTTTAGGCAGTACACATGGATCACCCTTTTTGGGGTCCTGCTCTTGCCCAGGTCTACCAAGTAGGTGAACTCACTTTTCTTTTCTAAGATGGGGTAAGGGCCACTCCATTTGCCCTGGAGGGCCCTTGGTGCCTCAGGGTCCAAAACCCACACCTTTTGCCCTGGTTGGAATTCCACCAGTTCAGCTTTTTGGTCATACCAGTGCTTCTGGAGCTCCTTGCTGGCCTCAAGATTTTTGGAAGCTTTTTCCATGTACTCTGCCATTCTGGACCTTAGGCCTAGTGCATAGTCTCCAATATCCTGTTTGGGTTCTTGGAAAGGCTTCTTACAACCCTCTTTAACAAGACAGAGTGATCCACTAACAGGATGGCCAAACAGAAGTTCAAAGGGGGAAATCCCTAGTCCTTTCTGAGGCACCTTCCTGTAGGCGAAAAGCAAGCATGGCAAGAGGACATCCCATCTCCTTTTGAGTTTTTCAGGGAGCCCCATGATCATGCCCTTCAATGTTTTGTTGAACTTTTCAAAAAGACCATTGGTTTGTGGGTGATAGGGTGTAGTAAACTTGTACTGCACTCCACACTCCTTCCACATGTGTTTGAGGTATTCAGACATGAAGTTCGACCCTCTGTCTGACACCACCTCCTAAGGAAACCCTACCCTGGTGAAGACACCAATGAGGGCCTTGGCTACAGCAGGAACTGTAGTAGTCCTAAGGGGAATATCTTCAGGATACCTGGTAGCATGATCCACTACCAGCAGTATAAATTTGTTTCCTGAGGCTGTGGGCGGTTCAAGTGGACCCACTATGTCCACACCTACCCTTTCAAAGTGAACCCCAACCACTGGTAGTGGAATTGAGGGGGCCTTTGAGTGTGCACCTATTTTGCCATAAGCTTGACAGGCGACATAGGAGCTGACAAACCCCTTTACTTTCTGGGACATCTGGGGCCAGTAAAAGTGGCTAATTAGCCTTTCCCAAGTCTTGGTCTGGCCAAGATGCCCAGCTAGGGGGATCTCATGAGCCAAAGTGAGTAAACACTCTCTGTACATTTGAGGCACTACCACTCTCCTAGTGGCACCAGGGTTGGGGTCTCTGGCCTCAGTATACAGAAGTCCCCCTCTCAATTGGCTCTGTGGGTACCACTGCCATCTCCCCTTTCCTGTGCAGCAGCTTGCTGCCGCAGGCTTTCAGGAGTTGGACAGGTCTGCTGTCCAAGGTACAGCTGTTCCCTAGTGGGTCCCCCTGGGCCTAAGAGCTCAACCTGGCAAAGGTCAAGTTCCATGGGCTCAGTTCCCTCTGGGGCTTCCAAGTCCTCTCCCTTAGGAGAGGGGTCCTGAGTCTTTGGCTGTTCAGTGGTTTCCCAGTTTTCTTACCTTTTCTCTTGGAAGGTTGAGCCATTCTTTCAGGCTCCAACACTTCTTTTTCACCCTGTCTTCGGCTCAGTGCTCTAGTCTTGACACACACTATCTCAGGGATGTCCAGCATTGCTGCATGGGTTTTTCAATTCTACCTCAGCCCATGCTGAGGTCTCCAGGTCATTTCCAAGCAGACAGGCAGCTGTAGGCTTTGGATAGACCACTACCTGTTTAAGGCCAGTACCCCCCAGTCTAATGTCGCCATGGCATTGTTAGTAGTAACACTGTCAGCATTGGTGACTGGATACGACTTTCCAATCAGGTATTGCTCTGGGGAAATCAGAGTCTCTCTCACCATAGTGACACTGGCACCTGTATCCCTCAGGGCTTCTATCCTAGTCCTATTTATCCAGGGGTATTGCAAATACTTCTTTAAGTTGGGTGGCCACACAGCTAAAGTGGCAACCTCAACTTTACCCTCAGTGACTAGAACTGCTTCAGTGTGAACCCCGTTTGCTCTGAGTACACTGTTGATCCCATCTGGAGATTGGCTACCAGTACTAAGTGGAGGAGGACTAGGGGGCTTCTTGTTAGGACAAGTAGCATCTCCAGTTAATTGTCCCAACTTCTTACAGTTGAAACACCAGGCCTTCTGGGGATCAAAGTTATTCCCTTTGTACCTACCATTGGACTGGGAAGAGTTTTGGGACCCACACCCCTGAGCAGGTTTATGGGGCCCTTTAGAAGACTCTGGCTTTTTGTCTTTGGGGTTCTCACCCCATTTCCCCTGGGGAGGTTTGGTAACCCCTTTCTTTTGGTCACCCCCAGTGGCTGTTTTTGGTACCCTAGTCTTGACCCAGTTGTCTGCCTTCTTTCCCAATTATTGGGGAGAAATTAGACCTAGGTCTACCAGATGTTGATGTAACTTTTCATTAGTGCAATTACTCAAAATATGTTCTTTCATAAAAAGATTGTAAAGTCCATTGAAATCTTGCACATATTTCCAGTTAACCATCCATCTAGTGTCTTAACTGAGTAGTCTACGAAGTCAATCTAGGACTGGTTTTGGTCTAGTGAGCCCCTCTGAATCTAATTCTATATTCCTCAGTTGTGAGCCTAAAGCCTCAATCAGAGTATTCTTCATGAGGCCATAAGACTCAGCATCTGCCTCTGCAAGGGTCAGGAGTCTGTCCCTGCAGTTACCAGTGAACAGTTCCCAAAAAGTGCCCCCCCCCAGTGTGACTTCCTCGCTTTTCTCATTTCACAAGCTCTCTCAAAAGCTGTGAACTATTTGGCGATGTAATCACCTTCCTCAAATTTGGGAACAATCCCTTTGGGGATTTTGGGATCATAAGATTGCTCTCTGTCCCTATTTATTAAGTTGCTGCCACTATTGATGGGAGCTAAGCCCATATCTGCTCTTTATTTTTCCCGAGCCAGGAGTCTGGTCTCTAGGTCTAATCTTTTGGCTAACCTCACTAATAGGTTGGTTTCCTCATTGGACTCAGAAGCACCTGACCCACCTGCGTGGTAGCTAGGTGCTGTGAGTTGTATTCTTGGAGTCAGGGGCACAGGAACCCTATTCTCCCTAGGAAGTGAGGGGGGGTTGGAAGTTATCCTCATCCCTTCCATTCTCTTCCCCATCTGAGAGGTCTTCACCTTGTTCAGAGGGGTGGTCCTTAGCATACCCTGCCAACAGCTCCTTGAGCCTTTGTTTGGAGGGATGGGACCCCATTGTAAAGTTTTTAAGTTTACATAGAGACCTTAACTCCCTAAATTCTAAGTGGAGATAAGGGGTGAGGTCGAGCTCCTCAACCATGTTCTCTATTTCATTGGTTATATTTTCACTAATAGCTGGTTTCTTGTTAAGAGACATTCTACAAAAAGATTCTAACCCTCTTACCCCTAACTATAGTGAATTTTTATTTTTCTAAAATTCTAAAGAGACTTAACCAAGGCCCTAATAAGACTTTTAGTAATTTGGAAAAATTGTCAATTCAAAAAAATCAGAATTCTAAAGGCAATTTAGGAGTTCTGTTGTGTGATCAGGTGTTGATCAAGTCAGTCCAACAAATGCAAAGTTGTAGACCCCACCGCTGATCCACCAATGTTGGAAGCTGGCTCTGTATATAGTATACCAAAATAAGGTATAGTGTACACAGAGTCCAGTGGATCCCCAAGGTAGGCCGAGGTAAAAGTAGATAACGCCTTACTCTCTATTTGTGGTAGTGTGGGCTTATCAGAGGGTAGTGTTAAGCATTTATTGTACACACTCAGGGATGAAATGATGTCACTCACTCAAAGACTGAACTCAGACCAATTTGTTTGAATAAACAAATATTATTTAGTTGTATTTTATTTTCTAGAACCAAGCCAGGCCTGGTACAGGTAAGTGTAATAATACTTTGCAAGAATAATGCAGTAAAATACAGTTTGAATGCAGTTGAATGCAATGGGATTGGTTTACAGGTAAGTCAACAGTCAAAATTACTTTTCAGTTACTTTTTAATTTCTTTGTACGTTACTTTTCAGATTACTTTTTAAGTTACTTTATCTACTCAGCATGATATGCCTAGATATCACACTGGGGCATTTCCTAGATAAAAAGCAAGCAAATCGGTTTTTGTTCTTATGAAGTGTCTTAAGGTTTCATACAAACCAACTCCACACTTAGAACAATTTTCACATGAAATCAGTCAATGCAGTCGTCTAGGAGAAAACAATGTTATCGGTTTAACGGTAAGTACTTAGGTTTGGGAATTGGTTTCCTGGGGTTAGACCAAGGGTTTCCCCAGGGTCAAGGATGCACTCTCAAAGCACCCTCAGCAGCACTAAGCTGGCCGGGTGCAGAGTGCTGAGGCCCAATGTTGTCCAATGGGGGATAGGGGGCCTCTGGCTGGTGGCAGCTCACGAGCAGGCCACAAGGTTGTGGGAGCAAAGCTCCTGGACTTAGGTTCAGGGCAAAGGGGGATCCAATTTAGCATACAAGGCGCACCCACAGCAGCACTGGGGCAGCCGGGTGCAGTTTGGGCATCGGGTGCCCCATTGTTTTCAATGGGGATTCTCCGGTTGCAACAACCACTGCAGGCTTTGGGACGAAGATCTTCTGGAGGCGACCACCGGTTGGAGAGGTAAGTTGAGAAGTCTAGGGATGCAGGGACACCGTCAGTTGGGCCACCCAAGGCCATGGGGCGTCGGGTGCATGGGAGTGTTTTGGCGTCGGGTTTTCTTACTGGCTCCGGTCGCGAGGATCCTCCAGAAAGGGGCTGCCAGCGTGAGATGGAGACTTGAGGTAGTTCAGGGATCACCAGATCCCAGGTCAGGATTGGCAGGGAGACGATGTAGTGTTGGGCCACTCGAACTCGGGCCGTGGGCATCGGGTGCAGAGTGGTGCAGACTCGTGGATTTGGCTGGTCCCAGAGTCTGTTGGTGAACAAATCCAGTGTTCTCAGGAGTCAGAGTCTTTTTGGTGAAGGCAGGGCAGATCCTCCGGGTTCTGGGGGGCTGCTGGCTGCAGGACACACCGGGATTTCGCTGGAGCAGATTGAGGTCGGGACAGGCCAGTAGGGCTGGGGCCAAGTCAGTTGGTGTCCTCCTCTTCTTCCTTCAACACAGCTCTTCTGTCCTTCTTCTTGTATCTTCTTGTCTGAGGAGGCAAGGTTCAGGGTTGCCCCTAAATGCTAAATTTAGGGGCGTTACAGGTAGGTACAGGTCAGGACCAATGGGTCCCTTCCTTGCGGTGGGTACACCCACTATTATGCCACCCTACAGTGGGAGGGGGCATAAGCCTCACATTGGTTGGCTGGGTCCCCCATCTGCAAGATGGCAGGGACTGAGAGCTGTGCTTCACTTCGCCTCCCCCACCTGAGGGATGGGGATTGGCAAAGGTGGGTACACCTCTCCTCCTAACTTGGTTTTCCCGCCGATTCTCCTGCCCAAAGTGGGTGTCAGAACCGGGGGGGGGGGCAGTTGCTGAGAGCAGCAAATGGCTGGGGTAGCTCACAAAGGTGGCAAGCCTTTGAATCTTCCAGTTTGTGGACCCTGCCCATCCTGGGGGAGGAGGCTTGGCACCTCGTCCCAGGATGTGCTTTGTTTCAGGACCCCGAGAGCGGCAGGCTCTTGACCCAGGGGTCCAGAAACATGTCTGGTGGTGGCAGCTGGCGAGCAGCCACTCAGCCAGGACACTAGAGTTAGGTCATTTTTCAGGGGGCATCTCTAAGATGCCCTCTGAGTGCATTTTTCATTAGATCCCACACTGGCATCAGTGTGGGTTTAATGTGCTGAGAAGTTTGATACCAAACTTCCCAGTTTTCAGTAAAGCCATTATGGTGCTGTAGAGTTTCTAATGACAAACTCCCATACCATATACTCCTTATAGAATTACTGCACTTACAATGTCTAAGAATTGACTTAGACATTGTAGGGGTACAGGGCTCATGCACCTGTACCCTCACCACTGGTATAGTGCACCCAGCTAGGGGGGTGGCTTACCTATGCCAGGGCAGTGGATTGTAGGCATGGCACACAGGGATGTGTGCTATGTCGACTCTTCACTTTGTTCTGCACCAAAACACGCAGCCTGCAATGGCAGTGTGTGTGTGTAAAGGTACAGGGCCTCTAAGGGTGGCACAATTAGTGCTGAAGCCCTTAGGGGCCTTCTCTGGTCACAGTGCCCTTGGTACCTCTGGTACCTATTAAAAGGGACTTACATGTGGCCATAGAGTTGCCAATTGAGTTTTGCAACATCACAGTTTAGGGAAAGAACATAGGCCATGGGTACCTGGTTGGCAGGAACCCAGGGCACACTCAGTCAAAGTACGTCAACATTAGGAAAAAAGCGGGGGGAACCATGCAAAAATGGGCACTTTCCTACAGGTTCCCATTGCACGCAATAGATGCTTGGTCAAGGTCTTTATCACCCCCTCTTGTGCCCTTTTGCCACCTCTTATATCCAGATGCACTCCCAGGTATTTGCAGATTTTTTCTCTCTCTAGTTTCACCCCTTCCACATACCACACACCATTTTTTATTAGTTTCCTGCCAAATATCATTGTTTCCATTTTATTCAGGTTAATCTTGATTGAGTTGATGTTGAAGTATCGAGTTAAGGAGTTAAAAGTACTTTGAAGGCCTACTTGGGTGTGATCGAGAATAACCATGTTGTCGCGTATTGTAGTATTTGTACTTTCCGGTTAACCAGGCGCAGAGGACATGATCTGGCATTAGTCAGATAACTTTCCAAGTCTGCCATTAAGAGATTAAATAATAAAGGAGCAAGTATGCATCCTTGTTTAAGGCCTTTATCTGTATGGATTTTTTCTGAGGTTGTCCAATTTGTTGTCAGTTTATCTTTCACCCAGATCTCATTATAAAGGGACTCCAGCACTTTCAGGGGATGAGGTGCAATCCTCTAGCCATTAAACTGCCCATAATCTTGCTCTTGGTACATTTTTGAAGGCGTTCGTGAAGTTGATAAATGCTGTATATAGTGGTGGGGCATTTGGCTGAGAAGCGTCCTCTATTAAACAAGTCAGGGTCAGTCAGTTATCCTCTATTTGGTTGTTTTTTTTTTAGGCCCAATTGAATCCAAGGGGCCAGCTGTTCCACGCAGGACCAGGCTTCAAGGTCTTTGTTTAAGAGTCAAGCATATTCTTTCTCTTCTGCGTCCCAGAGTGCAATCATTCTATAATTACCTGGCAACTAGCGACAGCCTTTCTTGTATATTGGGACCAGAATTGACCCCTCCAGCTATCCGGAACAGAGCCTGTGCAGAAGCAATTAGAATAAATGGATGTCAAGATGGGGGCACACCGGGGGACATCTGATTCAAGCAGAGCGGCAGGTACTTCATTTGGACTTGCGGCGCCTGACCCTCTTAATCTACTTAACATCCGTCTGACGCTGTTTAGACTGGGCCATTGGCAGTCGACGTCAGGGTGCACATTGTTCCTCAGGGGATGCTCCCCCTTTTTCGGGGTCCACATCCCTGTTTCCCTGATTTTGCGGGCCATCGTGCTGAAGTCAGCCTTTGATGTAGGTAATGCTGACATAAACATTTCTGCTGTGACACTTGGTTATCTGGTCAGCCCTTATCGCTCTCTATCTTCTTGGGGTCAACGTAGGGTTTGGCATTTTGTACAGTTGTGGAAGATATCTTTTCCATTCTTTTGGCGTGATGTTACAATTTCTTTTATTTTTTTCCTGCCTGAGGCTATTGACCAGGCCCCATAATTTCCTTAAGTCTCTTTGTCTCATTGCTTCATGGAGTCTTGTCCAGCTATATTTGTATTTCTTGAGCCACCCTTCTTAGCTTCCTGTATGCTCCCCTGAGAAGTTTGATCTTTTCTTTCAGATCTGTTCTCAGGCCTCCACTCATTCTATTGGAGCACAGGATCTTATTCAGTTTGTTCTTCAGTTTTCTTGCTTCAAGCTCCCAGTCGATAAGTTGTTTTTGCTTGGGCAATCTTTCCACCCCGCCGAGAGAGGTTGAGTTTGCTAGGAGAGATATTATAACAATTCCCCACCCTAATTTGTGGTTGCCTTGTGACATAAATGTACATTGAGCCCTATTGGCCCATCTTGTTGTCATCCTTTGATTGTTATCCATGTTTGGATCAGTCCACTCCCAGGTGGTTCACTTCAGGCAGGCCGTATCATGTTGGCTCTCTATCATTTGCAGTTTTGGATGACTGAGCCACTTATAGGTGATAGCACAGGACAATACTGCATGATCACTTGATATTTTCTAAAATATGTAAAGACTGTAGATGAGATGGAAGTGATCTGAGGGGCATGGGTAGAATCTAGGGTGGCTAATCTGTATGGGGATACATGGGTGTAATCAGCAGGAATATCACCCTTAGTTTTACCATTCAGGCATAGGAGGCCTAGGGCTTCAGGACTGGTGGCAAGTAAGGACCCAAACACATCTTTCTTCTGATCTAGTGGATCTGGTTCGGGGATTTTCCAATAGATGTTTTCTATTACTTTCTAGTCTTCAGTGGTGCTTGATCCCAGTAGATTTGAATTGAAGTTTCCCCCAATTAAATACATGGCATAGAGCTGTTGCTGTGTGCCATTGTGGTGCAGGGTGAAGGTAACTGTTTCCAATTATGATTGAGTTCAGCATTTTCCTATTAAGAGAGTTTACTGTGGTAATTTTAACAATGATAGCACCTCCATTATCAGCCCAAATTTTGGTGGTGTTAGTGGACCAGATAGTCTTAATGTGGATCGATACCCCACCACTTGGGTGGCAACCGTGTATTGAGGGTCTCGCCAGGGTACTGAATCCTACATGTTCTTGCAAAGGCTTTTCCTCCAGCTTCTAGTTCTCTTTAAGGCATATCATATCATACGCTCTTAGCTCTTCCTGATCTCTTTTTTTATTTTTAACCCCCGAGATTCCTCCACATTCCAAAAACATACTTTTACTACATTTCTCCAATGTTGTGTGCCCTGTTCCGCATCAGGGACATGTGCTTAGTGACCTGGCAAGCCAATCACAGTTTGTTTTTTCCAAGGGGGATTTATTCTGCGCTCTATTTAATTCTCTCCCCCAACTTGGGCATTGTTCCTCCGTAACCACAACTATCCTCTCCACGTTTGACCTGGTAAGTTTAAACTGCATCCTAAGATTATCTGTCAAAGCAGGTGGTTTGCCTCTATGTAGCTCCGACTTGAGCAAAGAGAACTCCTCCTTTCTGTCAGTGGGAGTGGTAAACCTCTTCTGTCCTTGTGTACAGGAAGTCTGATGTGCCCCCTCCTGTCAAGTTGTGATCCACTTCACTTCTTCAGCACCTTTTGCATTCTTTATTATTGAGGGAAGTTTTCACGGGGCGGCTCATTTAGTCAATATTCTCTTGTCTGGGGTGGGTTGAGGATTGCTGGATATTGGTCGTTTCTAAAACATTGAGGCTTTATTCCCCAGGGTGCCAACAGGGAACTGTATCGCTCAAACTTGTGGCCCAATAGCTCTTCCTTTAGTCCTATCTCAGTTTGTTACCAGTGTTCCCTCGGTCTGGGTGGTTTGCAGGCCATATATTCAATGTCTTTGGATCTCACGCATCCCCGGTCTGCTATTTTAGAAGTCAACCAGAGTATATTCTGCCTGGTGAGGACATCTCATTTGCCTCTGGAGACATTTTCGCCTGAAGGGTTATGATGTACATTGTTTTTGTTGGGCTACTAAGGTGGTTTTTCTATTGAGGTTTTCCTAATAGATGTTCCTGCTCTTCGATCCCAGCTAGGGCAGGGGTATCCAGTGGGGATGCGAGCTGTAAGGGTTTTCTCACAACTGTCGCTCACTCAGGTACAGCTAGATGTGCAATCTGTTGTAAAATAATAGGCCTTTGCTCCTTTATTGGCTCTTTGTTTTCTGGCCCTCCTGCCCACTGGGTGAGGACTGTTTTTGCTTGCTGGGTTGTAGTTTCTTCTGGATCAATTTTTAAACTTGCCCTTTTTGGCACTTTGATAAGCTCACATGTTCCCTTCTCATTTTCTGCTGTAACTGTTTGGGTGCTCATATCTGTATAGGGCCTTGATGTGGGTGTTTTCAAGATCCTGCATCCCTATAGCCGGAGCTGCCCCTGATCCTTCTGGCTGTGGCCCCTGACTACGTTGACCAGAATGTACACCCCCTTTTCTTGTATCTGTTTCCGTGCCGAAACCTCTGCTGCAACTCTCACTTCCTTCTTATTAAACATCTGAAAGACCGGGCGGGCCTCTTTTGATCTAGTCAGGCCTGTAGATACTTTACTAGGGCCCTTCTTGTTCAGTTTTTTTTATAGGTTTTTGTTTTTCCTTGATAGGGCTTCCCAGTTGCGCACCTGCATGATGGTGTTGTTATTGTTTCTTTGGGCCATTGTTTACCCCTGGCCTTTGGTCAGCCGTTATCTCCATGTCCATCAGGATTTCACAAGTTCCAACAGCTTCCAATGCTTTAGGTCTGTTTTTTCTGCTTTCTCCTGCTTCTGGGGTATTTGCGGTCATCTTTATGATTGCCTGTGATTTCTCTTTTTGGTTGCCACATGCTACACGCCAGAGAGGAGGAGCAGAGGAGGAGTGGAACGCTGCTGAGCTGAGATGGAGGGGGACGCATCACCCTCGAGCCGAATGTCGGCTGTCAAACTCGACACGGATGCGGGTGCTGGTGCGGCAGCCACTTCCTTGTGAGGGTGCGTTTACTTGGCTACGGGAGTCTGGTAAGCTCACAGCTTGCGGCTTGTTCCCTCACGCCAGTGCATTCGGTTCGGTGCGGGGGGGTGCAGCGATACTGCTGTCTGCAGTTGCTGTGGCGGAGGGAGGCGGGGAGAGCAAGGCCCGCGACTTTTCACCCGCTGTTTTTTCTGCTGTTTTTTCTATAGTGCCCAGTCACCTGGTAATCCAGATCACCTTCTCGTTTGCGGGCCGGTAGCCCTGTGCTGTTTTCTCTTTGACCCACACACCTAAGTGCCGTACTGGCGTACCTCTCTAGCCTCTTGGTGCCTTTTGTTCCCCTCAGTCCCGTTGAGTTGCAAGGGATTTTCATCTTTTTTGACCTATAAATTTGAAGCCAGTGGCGAATAGTGTGGCTTTGGTAAGCGTGGGGCTGTACTCAGCCTCACAGAGCGTGAACCCGACCCCTGGCAAAAGCGGTCCATCTAGGCCTGAGTGCGGCTCGCTGGGGGCTTCGTTGAACTCCCGCTTGCTTGCCACACTATAACCATCAGCAATATACAACAACAAATAAAAGTATGGCCACAAGAACCTATAAGAATCAGAGGAAGAGATATCCAGACTTCCACCTTCGTCTACCACGTGTGGCTACCACAAGTGGAAGGGAAGTGAAAAGCTCTAAGCAGCAGTTTATAAAAAACCACCAGCTAATGCAGTTTCTCCCTGGTTGTTTGGTGCACTCTTCAGGAGAACATGCACCAAGATAGTCCATTTGAAATCTCGTCCAGGAAACCATTTAATAACAAACACGGATTGAAACTGCCGGGTGGCAATTAATTAATCTTTTTTGTTTGATTGCTGTAGATCCTGCCCAGAGGCGGCCTGGCAGCAGCCCTTATATATATTTGCAAAATTCCCTAATAATTACCATTGCTACTACTACAAGGAAGACAATAAACAGCCATACCTACATTGCTACTGCTATAACAGAAATAACAGAAATCAAGCCATGGGGTCAGGAAGGGAAAGGATCCCACATAATGTAACAAAAGGAAGAAAAGGCTGCAAATGTCACAATCGGCTACAAAAGTGAAATCAGCGAGGGACAACCAACCATTAATTTCACCAATTGCCCGTATGTTTGAAAGATCTCAAAAAGTTCTACAACGATTTGAGTTTCTAAAAGATCCAAGCAGTATTCTGTTTTTCACTCTTAGTAACTCGAACAACTTTCCCAGACCCTTTAACACCAATAAAACCCACAAATGGCTCTTTCTAGTCTTCCAAAATAAACTCGCTTGTTGTGGAAGATATCATGGATTAAACCTCAAAATGGAAACCGGGAGAAAATAAAGAAATAATATGGGGTCCAGTCAGTGATCTGGAACTTTTGTCAATTATCCCAACATCATCGAATCATTATAAGCAAAATCATGATCAAACATATATGGATCCGAAGATTTGCTTTCTAACAAACGGAAATGCCCTTCCAATAGATATTGAAGTTGAAGTAAATAATATAATAACTTCAGCTGTACTGAAAACAACCTCTGAACTATCAGCGATACAAGCACTGCAGAATGAGAATTTTAAAACCCCCGGGCTAGTCTCTCCACACATCGGAAAAAATAAAGAGAGCCCAAGAGAAAATAAAATGAGCTCTTCTTCTCAACAGACTACAGCGGAAATAAAAAATACTACCTATGTTTGGGACATTAAACTAAGGACCTCCCAGTTAACACTTTACGCTCTGGCCTATCAATCAGAGAAAATGGATGTCCAAATTGACTTATTAAACATAATGGCAACTGCAGTATCTGGAATTGACCAGAAAATGATTGAATTAAATGACCTGATAAATTTCGCACAAAATATGCAGCCACAGCCAAAATAGTTTGTACATGGGCCCCAGTGCTAAATAAACTGGTTACAATACCAGAAGCAATGACTTCATTAATAGAAGAGCTAAAAGCTAATCTAACAAGAAATGCAACCACCCCGGGTAACTGTCCACTGCCAAAATAGGCAAATAAATCATCGAACAGCAAACTTCTCTGACTCAACAGAAATGGAAGAAACTAAAGAAGGGGACAAAAACGGGACCCCAAAACAAAGTAGGCAAAAACTTAAAGCTGCAACCATGAGCAAAATTTCCCCGCAAAATGGAGAAACCTTAGCAGCTAAACCTAATCTAAAAGCTGTATCATCTATCTTATCACTAACTGAGCAGGAAAGAAATGAATCTCCAACTGGAAATGCATTACAATCTGAACTTAAAATAACTAAGAAATAACGGAAAAAAATGCGTAAAGCAAGAAGTAAACAAATGGCAAACCCAGTAAAGCCACTTGGTCCTTCTGTAACAAACCAGCGAGGTAATATGAATATAAGGATTAAGAGGAGGAAAATATGGATAATAGTGACTCAATAACAGTAAAATTAGTTGTCATTCCCAATATTTGAAAAAGTAAAGGGGTCTCAAAAAAAGAAGGAGACAAATGAAGCTCCCAACAGTGAGAATGCTCAATATATGCCACCTCTACAAATAAAGGATAGCACAACTAATAAATCAATAGGCATGGGTAAAGACCAAAAGATGATAGAGACAGAGCAGAAAAAATTAAGGGAGATGCTTGGTGCTACCGGATGGATAGATAATGGGATAAAAGTAAAAAACGAGGGCCTCACGTGTAATATCCAAGCTGAATCTGGGAAATCTCAAATATAAAATCTACACGTATAACACAATGACCAAAAAGGGTTGAGTCAGAGGATCAAGAAAAAATTCTTCTTCCCAAGGGCAATTTTACATCAAAAATAATTTTTACTCCTAAATACCAATCAAGAGGAAGACACGATATCTTGAATAGAGGTAATATCATAAAACTCTTACAGGCAGTTCCCCAACTAACAGAAATCACTTCAGTTGACATAGACTCTATTGAATTTATAGAATGGGCAGATAAAATCTCTCCAGAATTGACCCTAGTGACTTGGTCATGCCCTGCCGTTGTGCATAGGGTTCGCCTGGCAAAATAATAATTACTGTCTTGGGGGATCCTAGTGCAAATGGTCCCCCTCCCCGTGTATCCAGCCCCATTTGCCTTAGAATGGCATGGAAAAAGTTGTTCATGATATCGGAAGGCCGTTAAACTAGAGGGATCTAAAATCTCAAATGAAAATGAAGCACTAACAAATTGCTCTTGGAATATAAACGGTGCTCTACCTAAAAGCAATGAAAAAATGTGTCTCAATTGTTGGATTATAATCACATAACATGCCTACAAGAGACCTGAGCATTACAAACATTCCCGATTAATGGCTATGTAGGGTTCTATTCTCCAGCAAATAAAATTAAGAATGCAGGTCGCCCAAAAGGAGGATTAGCCATATTCGTAGCAGCAGCTCTACAAATTGAAATCGAACCGATTAATACTCAGGATTACAATATTTTAGCAATAAAACTAACAAAGTGGCATAAAAATGCAAAAAATCCTCTTTTTTGGTAAATCTCTACATTTCACCAATGTCCAGAAAAAGAACAACTATGATAAACGAGATACTGAAAATAATCCTTGAAACCCCACAGCAGGGCTCGCTTCCAGATGTGCTAATAACAGGGGATTTTAATATGAATTTACTACAGTCTTTTTCCGAGACGATTTGATAATCCAACAAGACCACTCATGGTCAGTTCCAACACAGATCTGTTATATTCCATATAGGTACCATAATATAGGCCTCGGTAACTTCCTTACCCTTCACCTATATTCTTCCCTACATTACACTTGTCACGGTTTACAGGGACTGACCTTTTACCTAGATACTACATTGCATTCAGAACGCGGGTTTTTCCCTAGTACGAAATCGCATACATTATGCATGAGGATTCTTGGAAGCACAGCAGGACTACCATCTCCTGTATAAAATCTATGTAAAAAGTTCATGCCCAACGTCATCCTTAGGCCGACACAGTAACACAGCAAGGTAGGACCCCAGGGGAGACCTATGGGTATATATACATCACATCTTGCTAAGATAGAGCAGAGGAGACTGAGACTTCCCGGCCGAAAAACTGACCAGAGACGCTGAGGTTCCTGCATGCAGACACTCCAGCTCGCAGTGGTCTAACATCCCTCGCGGGGTGTCCAACTCAAGACCAGGACGGGGTCCCACAGTCTCTCACTTCAGGTAATGGGGTTGACTTAATCCTAGAGGGATTCTTGGCTTAACACCTACATACATGCTAGGTACACTTAGGTACATCTAGTTAGGGAGGCATCGTAGGAGTACGCATCTTTTTATCACATGTTTTATATACTCTGATGTATTCATGATTATTGCAAGATGGTAGAGTTATACCATCCATTCACCTTTATAGTACTGCTAATCATTTATATCTTATACTGTCTAACAGTTGTTGCAGCTCATTTATTTTACACCAGAATAACAACTGTTCAATAAATGCTTATTGAAAAACGCCCAGCCTGTTTATTCAGTGTATCTCTCTGAGACAGACTAAGTAAGCACGAGTGACTAAGCAAAAGGTAGTATATTGTTTCCACGGTCCTGAGGGATCAGGGTTGTCATGTTCGATGGTTGCCAGGAACTATTCTCTCCTTGGTAAGAGGAGATTCTAGTGGCACTGTGAGCTAGTTGGTACAAAAGGGCCAACATACCCGGTGGGGGTGTTCAGAGTCAGTATGACACAAATCCTACAGTGTATGTTGTCTAAACGCGCAGATCCTGTATATTTTTTATAGGAACTACATGACATGGCGCCGCCAACATTGGTTGGGTACTTATTTAACAGTAGAATCTGAGTAGTTCAGTCGTGCTATTCTCAGAGATCCTAACTCACAAATCCCTAGGGACGTCTGGAGTGGAGGGCACAAACTCCGCCACAGCTGAGTAGGCGAAAAATCCTATTTATTAGCTGTTGGTTCATCAAGCTTGAAGGACACAGTGAACCTAAAGATTGTGCAAAACACCTTATCTTAGTTCCCTTGAAAAGTTATTTCGTGTTCTAAACACAATGACTAACGAGGTCTTAGACCCACTAAACCAGCCATTGACGTTCTCGGAAGATGAGGAAGATGCAAACGCAATACATATTGCGGCAAACATTAGAAACACAGTCACCCTGAAACTGCTTGCGCATGGTTTAACACCTTGGGGTGGCGTAGTAAGTTTCGTGATTGAGGCACACGAATTATACAGAACAGAGGTATTTTATTTGTGGGTTACATTCCCAGCAGCGAATGCAAGAACAAAAACATTTCATTACGACACAGAAGATGAACCACCAGCGGAATATTGTTCGTAGGAGGACATTGAGGGTCCGCTCATGTACCAGGAACATTTATACTGGTTTAAAGGCGCCCTACCCCATACAAGAAGAAGAGTAAGTCTCTGCCTGCTCGGAAGAGAGGGAGCAACATGGCCAATATTAGCAGCATACACACCATATCCTGACATCGAAACAATGCCAGGACCAGACTTACTCATACTTCACAGAGAATAAATAAAACTTTACAGAAACATGATGCAATTTGTCATGAGGACACTTACAGTCCAGCCAGCCATGGTAACAACAAATACAGCTCACGTTCAAAACACAGCAACTAATATTACACCACAAACGTTACACGCAGTAATGGTTAAGATGCCCGCAAAACGTGAACAAATGCCATTCTGGGTAGCTCAGAAAATAAAACAGTTAGAAGCAGTATTTTCGAATACTAGCCCTTATGACAAACACAGAGGGGCCGATTCCGATCTCGGCCGGTAGGGCTCCGAATCGGATTCGGCTTTACCGGATCCGATTCGGAGCCCTGTTTCCCGACCGAACCGTACGCGGGTCCGGCCGAGCGAGTACGATGCGAAATCGCCGACCGACTCGTCCGGGCGTCCCGACCGCTCCGACCGACTCGCTCCCGGCTCGAACCGCTCCGACCGACTCGCTCGGACTCGACTCGCACCGCGCAATGGAGACGTTTCCCGGCCGGGTAAGTACGATGCGCGCCGCGAGCAGTCCGACCGAGCCGCGCACTCCGGCTCGTAAGAGCTGTCGGAGCCGTACTTTGGGGGTCCGTGTTGGACCCCCTGTACGCGTAGCCGTGCGAGTCGCACACAGGGGGACCCATGGGTCCCCCTACCTGTGCGTGTACGGCGCGACCGCTCGCCGCGTACTCCGCTGTAGGGGCGCCTTGTCCGACTCGCACCCATTGAGTCAATGGGAGCCCGCGTACGCGTTGTACGACCGGCTCCCATTGACTTCAACGGGAGTCCGACCGACTCGAGTCCGATAACATACGGACGCATCGTACTCGCTCGGTCGGACTGCACGGGTCCGATTCGGTCGGAAATCTCTCCGGTCCGGCTCGGTCGGAGAAATTTCCGGCCCGAATCGGAATCGACCC
>CAWUFW010026319.1:0-34695 GCA_963921515.1 Calotriton arnoldi | reverse complement strand
ATGCCATTCCAGTTTGAACCCAGCCATATGCAAATCAGTCTTGACCCTGTGCTCATGGGAACAGTCCAGCCCGAACTGCCAAGCCAGGTCCTCCCTGGACTGGAAACAAGCATCCTAGGGACCGGTTTCGGGTTTCACCTCTTCAGCCAGGATAGCTTGATTCCAGTGGCATGGAGAGCACGGGACCCACGTCTGGGCATACCCGGTCCCACTCGGGTGACAAATGCAAAAACAACAGTTGATGGACAGAATGCAGAACAATGTCATACATTCACCCCAGTACAGAGATCTGGGCCTAAATCCATCGTTTTTTTGCTCACCATGCCATTCCAGTTTGAACCCAGCCATATGCAAATCAGTCTTGACCTCTGTGCCTCATGGGAACAGTCCAGCCCGAACTGCCAAGCCAGGTCCTTCCCTGGACTGGAAACAAGCATCCTAGGACCGGCTTCGGGTTTCACCCTCTTCAGCCAGGATAGCTTGATTCCAGTGGCATGGAGAGCACGGGACCCACGTCTGGGCATACCCGCCCCACTCGGGTGACAAATGCAAAAACAACAGTTGATGGACAGAATGCAGAACAATGTCATACATTCACCCCAGTACAGAGATCTGGGCCTAAATCCATCGTTTTTTTGCTCACCATGCCATTCCAGTTTGAACCCAGCCATATGCAAATCAGTCTTGACCCTGTGCCTCATGGGAACAGTCCAGCCCGAACTGCCAAGCCAGGTCCTCCCTGGACTGGAAACAAGCATCCTAGGACCGGTTTCGGGTTTCACCCTCTTCAGCCAGGATAGCTTGATTCCAGTGGCATGGAGAGCACGGACCCACGTCTGGGCATACCCGTCCCACTCGGGTGACAAATGCAAAACAACAGTTGATGGACAGAATGCAGAACAATGTCATACATTCACCCCAGTACAGAGATCTGGGCCTAAACCATCGCTTTTTTGCTCACCATGCCATTCCAGTTTGAACCCAGCCATATGCAAATCAGTCTTGACCCTGTGCCTCATGGGAACAGTCCAGCCCGAACTGCCAAGCCAGGTCCTCCCTGGACTGGAAACAAGCATCCTAGGACCGGTTTCGGGTTTCACCCTCTTCAGCCAGGATAGCTTGATTCCAGTGGCATGGAGAGCACGGGACCCACGTCTGGGCATACCCGTCCCACTCGGGTGACAAATGCAAAAACAACAGTTGATGGACAGAATGCAGAACAATGTCATACATTCACCCCAGTACAGAGATCTGGGCCTAAATCCATCGTTTTTTTGCTCACCATGCCATTCCAGTTTGAACCCAGCCATATGCAAATCAGTCTTGACCCTGTGCCTCATGGGAACAGTCCAGCCCGAACTGCCAAGCCAGGTCCTTCCTGGACTGGAAACAAGCATCCTAGGACCGGTTTCGGGTTTCACCCTCTTCAGCCAGGATAGCTTGATTCCAGTGGCATGGAGAGCACGGGACCCACGTCTGGGCATACCCGTCCCACTCGGGTGACAAATGCAAAAACAACAGTTGATGGACAGAATGCAGAACAATGTCATACATTCACCCCAGTACAGAGATCTGGGCCTAAATCCATCGCTTTTTTGCTCACCATGCCATTCCAGTTTGAACCCAGCCATATGCAAATCAGTCTTGACCCTGTGCCTCATGGGAACAGTCCAGCCCGAACTGCCAAGCCAGGTCCTCCCTGGACTGGAAACAAGCATCCTAGGACCGGCTTCGGGTTTCACCCTCTTCAGCCAGGATAGCTTGATTCCAGTGGCATGGAGAGCACGGGACCCACGTCTGGGCATACCCGTCCCACTCGGGTGACAAATGCAAAACAACAGTTGATGGACAGAATGCAGAACAATGTCATACATTCACCCCAGTACAGAGATCTGGGCCTAAATCCATCGTTTTTTGCTCACCATGCCATTCCAGTTTGAACCCAGCCATATGCAAATCAGTCTTGACCCTGTGCCTCATGGGAACAGTCCAGCCCGAACTGCCAAGCCAGGTCCTCCCTGGACTGGAAACAAGCATCCTAGGACCGGTTTCGGGGTTTCACCCTCTTCAGCCAGGATAGCTTGATTCCAGTGGCATGGAGAGCACGGGACCCACGTCTGGGCATACCCGTCCCACTCGGGTGACAAATGCAAAAACAACAGTTGATGGACAGAATGCAGAACAATGTCATACATTCACCCCAGTACAGAGATCTGGGCCTAAATCCATCGTTTTTGCTCACCATGCCATTCCAGTTTGAACCCAGCCATATGCAAATCAGTCTTGACCCTGTGCCTCATGGGAACAGTCCAGCCCGAACTGCCAAGCCAGGTCCTCCCTGGACTGGAAACAAGCATCCTAGGACCGGTTTCGGGTTTCACCCTCTTCAGCCAGGATAGCTTGATTCCAGTGGCATGGAGAGCACGGGACCCACGCCTGGGCATACCCGTCCCACTCGGGTGACAAATGCAAAAACAACAGTTGATGGACAGAATGCAGAACAATGTCATACATTCACCCCAGTACAGAGATCTGGGCCTAAATCCATCGTTTTTTTGCTCACCATGCCATTCCAGTTTGAACCCAGCCATATGCAAATCAGTCTTGACCCTGTGCCTCATGGGAACAGTCCAGCCCGAACTGCCAAGCCAGGTCCTCCCTGGACTGGAAACAAGCATCCTAGGACCGGTTTCGGGGTTTCACCCTCTTCAGCCAGGATAGCTTGATTCCAGTGGCATGGAGAGCACGGGACCCACGTCTGGGCATACCCGTCCCACTCGGGGTGACAAATGCAAAACAACAGTTGATGGACAGAATGCAGAACAATGTCATACATTCACCCCAGTACAGAGATCTGGGCCTAAATCCATCGTTTTTTGCTCACCATGCCATTCCAGTTTGAACCCAGCCATATGCAAATCAGTCTTGACCCTGTGCCTCATGGGAACAGTCCAGCCCGAACTGCCAAGCCAGGTCCTCCCTGGACTGGAAACAAGCATCCTAGGACCGGTTTCGGGTTTCACCCCTCTTCAGCCAGGATAGCTTGATTCCAGTGGCATGGAGAGCACGGGACCCACGTCTGGGCATACCCGTCCCACTCGGGGTGACAAATGCAAAAACAACAGTTGATGGACAGAATGCAGAACAATGTCATACATTCACCCCAGTACAGAGATCTGGGCCTAAATCCATCGTTTTTTTGCTCACCATGCCATTCCAGTTTGAACCCAGCCATATGCAAATCAGTCTTGACCCTGTGCCTCATGGGAACAGTCCAGCCCGAACTGCCAAGCCAGGTCCTCCCTGGACTGGAAACAAGCATCCTAGGACCGGTTTCGGGTTTCACCCTCTTCAGCCAGGATAGCTTGATTCCAGTGGCATGGAGAGCACGGGACCCACGTCTGGGCATACCCGTCCCACTCGGGGTGACAAATGCAAAAACAACAGTTGATGGACAGAATGCAGAACAATGTCATACATTCACCCCAGTACAGAGATCTGGGCCTAAATCCATCGTTTTTTGCTCACCATGCCATTCCAGTTTGAACCCAGCCATATGCAAATCAGTCTTGACCCTGTGCCTCATGGGAACAGTCCAGCCCGAACTGCCAAGCCAGGTCCTCCCTGGACTGGAAACAAGCATCCTAGGACCGGTTTCGGGGTTTCACCCTCTTCAGCCAGGATAGCTTGATTCCAGTGGCATGGAGAGCACGGGACCCACGTCTGGGCATACCCGTCCCACTCGGGTGACAAATGCAAAACAACAGTTGATGGACAGAATGCAGAACAATGTCATACATTCACCCCAGTACAGAGATCTGGGCCTAAATCCATCGTTTTTTTGCTCACCATGCCATTCCAGTTTGAACCCAGCCATATGCAAATCAGTCTTGACCCTGTGCCTCATGGGAACAGTCCAGCCCGAACTGCCAAGCCAGGTCCTCCCTGGACTGGAAACAAGCATCCTAGGACCGGTTTCGGGGTTTCACCCTCTTCAGCCAGGATAGCTTGATTCCAGTGGCATGGAGAGCACGGGACCCACGTCTGGGCATACCCGTCCCACTCGGGGTGACAAATGCAAAAACAACAGTTGATGGACAGAATGCAGAACAATGTCATACATTCACCCCAGTACAGAGATCTGGGCCTAAATCCATCGTTTTTTTGCTCACCATGCCATTCCAGTTTGAACCCAGCCATATGCAAATCAGTCTTGACCCTGTGCCTCATGGGAACAGTCCAGCCCGAACTGCCAAGCCAGGTCCTCCCTGGACTGGAAACAAGCATCCTAGGACCGGTTTCGGGGTTTCACCCTCTTCAGCCAGGATAGCTTGATTCCAGTGGCATGGAGAGCACGGGACCCACGTCTGGGCATACCCGTCCCACTCGGGGTGACAAATGCAAAAACAACAGTTGATGGACAGAATGCAGAACAATGTCATACATTCACCCCAGTACAGAGATCTGGGCCTAAATCCATCGTTTTTTTGCTCACCATGCCATTCCAGTTTGAACCCAGCCATATGCAAATCAGTCTTGACCCTGTGCCTCATGGGAACAGTCCAGCCCGAACTGCCAAGCCAGGTCCTCCCTGGACTGGAAACAAGCATCCTAGGACCGGTTTCGGGGTTTCACCCTCTTCAGCCAGGATAGCTTGATTCCAGTGGCATGGAGAGCACGGGACCCACGTCTGGGCATACCCGTCCCACTCGGGTGACAAATGCAAAACAACAGTTGATGGACAGAATGCAGAACAATGTCATACATTCACCCCAGTACAGAGATCTGGGCCTAAATCCATCGTTTTTTTGCTCACCATGCCATTCCAGTTTGAACCCAGCCATATGCAAATCAGTCTTGACCCTGTGCCTCATGGGAACAGTCCAGCCCGAACTGCCAAGCCAGGTCCTCCCTGGACTGGAAACAAGCATCCTAGGACCGGTTTCCGGGTTTCACCCTCTTCAGCCAGGATAGCTTGATTCCAGTGGCATGGAGAGCACGGGACCCACGTCTGGGCATACCCGTCCCACTCGGGTGACAAATGCAAAAACAACAGTTGATGGACAGAATGCAGAACAATGTCATACATTCACCCCAGTACAGAGATCTGGGCCTAAATCCATCGTTTTTTTGCTCACCATGCCATTCCAGTTTGAACCCAGCCATATGCAAATCAGTCTTGACCCTGTGCCTCATGGGAACAGTCCAGCCCGAACTGCCAAGCCAGGTCCTCCCTGGACTGGAAACAAGCATCCTAGGACCGGTTTCGGGGTTTCACCCTCTTCAGCCAGGATAGCTTGATTCCAGTGGCATGGAGAGCACGGGACCCACGTCTGGGCATACCCGTCCCACTCGGGTGACAAATGCAAAAACAACAGTTGATGGACAGAATGCAGAACAATGTCATACATTCACCCCAGTACAGAGATCTGGGCCTAAATCCATCGTTTTTTGCTCACCATGCCATTCCAGTTTGAACCCAGCCATATGCAAATCAGTCTTGACCCTGTGCCTCATGGGAACAGTCCAGCCCGAACTGCCAAGCCAGGTCCTCCCTGGACTGGAAACAAGCATCCTAGGACCGGTTTCGGGTTTCACCCTCTTCAGCCAGGATAGCTTGATTCCAGTGGCATGGAGAGCACGGGACCCACGTCTGGGCATACCCGTCCCACTCGGGTGACAAATGCAAAAACAACAGTTGATGGACAGAATGCAGAACAATGTCATACATTCACCCCAGTACAGAGATCTGGGCCTAAATCCATCGTTTTTTTGCTCACCATGCCATTCCAGTTTGAACCCAGCCATATGCAAATCAGTCTTGACCCTGTGCCTCATGGGAACAGTCCAGCCCGAACTGCCAAGCCAGGTCCTCCCTGGACTGGAAACAAGCATCCTAGGACCGGTTTCGGGTTTCACCCTCTTCAGCCAGGATAGCTTGATTCCAGTGGCATGGAGAGCACGGGACCCACGTCTGGGCATACCCGTCCCACTCGGGTGACAAATGCAAAAACAACAGTTGATGGACAGAATGCAGAACAATGTCATACATTCACCCCAGTACAGAGATCTGGGCCTAAATCCATCGTTTTTTTGCTCACCATGCCATTCCAGTTTGAACCCAGCCATATGCAAATCAGTCTTGACCCTGTGCCTCATGGGAACAGTCCAGCCCGAACTGCCAAGCCAGGTCCTCCCTGGACTGGAAACAAGCATCCTAGGACCGGTTTCGGGTTTCACCCTCTTCAGCCAGGATAGCTTGATTCCAGTGGCATGGAGAGCACGGGACCCACGTCTGGGCATACCCGTCCCACTCGGGTGACAAATGCAAAAACAACAGTTGATGGACAGAATGCAGAACAATGTCATACATTCACCCCAGTACAGAGATCTGGGCCTAAATCCATCGTTTTTTTGCTCACCATGCCATTCCAGTTTGAACCCAGCCATATGCAAATCAGTCTTGACCCTGTGCCTCATGGGAACAGTCCAGCCCGAACTGCCAAGCCAGGTCCTCCCTGGACTGGAAACAAGCATCCTAGGACCGGTTTCGGGGTTTCACCCTCTTCAGCCAGGATAGCTTGATTCCAGTGGCATGGAGAGCACGGGACCCACGTCTGGGCATACCCGTCCCACTCGGGTGACAAATGCAAAAACAACAGTTGATGGACAGAATGCAGAACAATGTCATACATTCACCCCAGTACAGAGATCTGGGCCTAAATCCATCGTTTTTTTGCTCACCATGCCATTCCAGTTTGAACCCAGCCATATGCAAATCAGTCTTGACCCTGTGCCTCATGGGAACAGTCCAGCCCGAACTGCCAAGCCAGGTCCTCCCTGGACTGGAAACAAGCATCCTAGGACCGGTTTCGGGGTTTCACCCTCTTCAGCCAGGATAGCTTGATTCCAGTGGCATGGAGAGCACGGGACCCACGTCTGGGCATACCCGTCCCACTCGGGTGACAAATGCAAAAACAACAGTTGATGGACAGAATGCAGAACAATGTCATACATTCACCCCAGTACAGAGATCTGGGCCTAAATCCATCGTTTTTTTGCTCACCATGCCATTCCAGTTTGAACCCAGCCATATGCAAATCAGTCTTGACCCTGTGCCTCATGGGAACAGTCCAGCCCGAACTGCCAAGCCAGGTCCTCCCTGGACTGGAAACAAGCATCCTAGGACCGGTTTCGGGTTTCACCCTCTTCAGCCAGGATAGCTTGATTCCAGTGGCATGGAGAGCACGGGACCCACGTCTGGGCATACCCGTCCCACTCGGGGTGACAAATGCAAAAACAACAGTTGATGGACAGAATGCAGAACAATGTCATACATTCACCCCAGTACAGAGATCTGGGCCTAAATCCATCGTTTTTTTGCTCACCATGCCATTCCAGTTTGAACCCAGCCATATGCAAATCAGTCTTGACCCTGTGCCTCATGGGAACAGTCCAGCCCGAACTGCCAAGCCAGGTCCTCCCTGGACTGGAAACAAGCATCCTAGGACCGGTTTCGGGTTTCACCCTCTTCAGCCAGGATAGCTTGATTCCAGTGGCATGGAGAGCACGGGACCCACGTCTGGGCATACCCGTCCCACTCGGGTGACAAATGCAAAAACAACAGTTGATGGACAGAATGCAGAACAATGTCATACATTCACCCCAGTACAGAGATCTGGGCCTAAATCCATCGTTTTTTGCTCACCATGCCATTCCAGTTTGAACCCAGCCATATGCAAATCAGTCTTGACCCTGTGCCTCATGGGAACAGTCCAGCCCGAACTGCCAAGCCAGGTCCTCCCTGGACTGGAAACAAGCATCCTAGGACCGGTTTCGGGTTTCACCCTCTTCAGCCAGGATAGCTTGATTCCAGTGGCATGGAGAGCACGGGACCCACGTCTGGGCATACCCGTCCCACTCGGGGTGACAAATGCAAAAACAACAGTTGATGGACAGAATGCAGAACAATGTCATACATTCACCCCAGTACAGAGATCTGGGCCTAAATCCATCGTTTTTTTGCTCACCATGCCATTCCAGTTTGAACCCAGCCATATGCAAATCAGTCTTGACCCTGTGCCTCATGGGAACAGTCCAGCCCGAACTGCCAAGCCAGGTCCTCCCTGGACTGGAAACAAGCATCCTAGGACCGGTTTCGGGGTTTCACCCTCTTCAGCCAGGATAGCTTGATTCCAGTGGCATGGAGAGCACGGGACCCACGTCTGGGCATACCCGTCCCACTCGGGGTGACAAATGCAAAAACAACAGTTGATGGACAGAATGCAGAACAATGTCATACATTCACCCCAGTACAGAGATCTGGGCCTAAATCCATCGTTTTTTTGCTCACCATGCCATTCCAGTTTGAACCCAGCCATATGCAAATCAGTCTTGACCCTGTGCCTCATGGGAACAGTCCAGCCCGAACTGCCAAGCCAGGTCCTCCCTGGACTGGAAACAAGCATCCTAGGACCGGTTTCGGGGTTTCACCCTCTTCAGCCAGGATAGCTTGATTCCAGTGGCATGGAGAGCACGGGACCCACGTCTGGGCATACCCGTCCCACTCGGGTGACAAATGCAAAACAACAGTTGATGGACAGAATGCAGAACAATGTCATACATTCACCCCAGTACAGAGATCTGGGCCTAAATCCATCGTTTTTTTGCTCACCATGCCATTCCAGTTTGAACCCAGCCATATGCAAATCAGTCTTGACCCTGTGCCTCATGGGAACAGTCCAGCCCGAACTGCCAAGCCAGGTCCTCCCTGGACTGGAAACAAGCATCCTAGGACCGGTTTCGGGTTTCACCCTCTTCAGCCAGGATAGCTTGATTCCAGTGGCATGGAGAGCACGGGACCCACGTCTGGGCATACCCGTCCCACTCGGGTGACAAATGCAAAAACAACAGTTGATGGACAGAATGCAGAACAATGTCATACATTCACCCCAGTACAGAGATCTGGGCCTAAATCCATCGTTTTTTTGCTCACCATGCCATTCCAGTTTGAACCCAGCCATATGCAAATCAGTCTTGACCCTGTGCCTCATGGGAACAGTCCAGCCCGAACTGCCAAGCCAGGTCCTCCCTGGACTGGAAACAAGCATCCTAGGACCGGTTTCGGGGTTTCACCCTCTTCAGCCAGGATAGCTTGATTCCAGTGGCATGGAGAGCACGGGACCCACGTCTGGGCATACCCGTCCCACTCGGGGTGACAAATGCAAAAACAACAGTTGATGGACAGAATGCAGAACAATGTCATACATTCACCCCAGTACAGAGATCTGGGCCTAAATCCATCGTTTTTTGCTCACCATGCCATTCCAGTTTGAACCCAGCCATATGCAAATCAGTCTTGACCCTGTGCCTCATGGGAACAGTCCAGCCCGAACTGCCAAGCCAGGTCCTCCCTGGACTGGAAACAAGCATCCTAGGACCGGTTTCGGGGTTTCACCCTCTTCAGCCAGGATAGCTTGATTCCAGTGGCATGGAGAGCACGGGACCCACGTCTGGGCATACCCGTCCCACTCGGGTGACAAATGCAAAAACAACAGTTGATGGACAGAATGCAGAACAATGTCATACATTCACCCCAGTACAGAGATCTGGGCCTAAATCCATCGTTTTTTTGCTCACCATGCCATTCCAGTTTGAACCCAGCCATATGCAAATCAGTCTTGACCCTGTGCCTCATGGGAACAGTCCAGCCCGAACTGCCAAGCCAGGTCCTCCCTGGACTGGAAACAAGCATCCTAGGACCGGTTTCGGGTTTCACCCTCTTCAGCCAGGATAGCTTGATTCCAGTGGCATGGAGAGCACGGGACCCACGTCTGGGCATACCCGTCCCACTCGGGTGACAAATGCAAAAACAACAGTTGATGGACAGAATGCAGAACAATGTCATACATTCACCCCAGTACAGAGATCTGGGCCTAAATCCATCGTTTTTTTGCTCACCATGCCATTCCAGTTTGAACCCAGCCATATGCAAATCAGTCTTGACCCTGTGCCTCATGGGAACAGTCCAGCCCGAACTGCCAAGCCAGGTCCTCCCTGGACTGGAAACAAGCATCCTAGGACCGGTTTCGGGTTTCACCCTCTTCAGCCAGGATAGCTTGATTCCAGTGGCATGGAGAGCACGGGACCCACGTCTGGGCATACCCGTCCCACTCGGGGTGACAAATGCAAAAACAACAGTTGATGGACAGAATGCAGAACAATGTCATACATTCACCCCAGTACAGAGATCTGGGCCTAAATCCATCGTTTTTTTGCTCACCATGCCATTCCAGTTTGAACCCAGCCATATGCAAATCAGTCTTGACCCTGTGCCTCATGGGAACAGTCCAGCCCGAACTGCCAAGCCAGGTCCTCCCTGGACTGGAAACAAGCATCCTAGGACCGGTTTCGGGGTTTCACCCTCTTCAGCCAGGATAGCTTGATTCCAGTGGCATGGAGAGCACGGGACCCACGTCTGGGCATACCCGTCCCACTCGGGGTGACAAATGCAAAAACAACAGTTGATGGACAGAATGCAGAACAATGTCATACATTCACCCCAGTACAGAGATCTGGGCCTAAATCCATCGTTTTTTTGCTCACCATGCCATTCCAGTTTGAACCCAGCCATATGCAAATCAGTCTTGACCCTGTGCCTCATGGGAACAGTCCAGCCCGAACTGCCAAGCCAGGTCCTCCCTGGACTGGAAACAAGCATCCTAGGACCGGTTTCGGGGTTTCACCCTCTTCAGCCAGGATAGCTTGATTCCAGTGGCATGGAGAGCACGGGACCCACGTCTGGGCATACCCGTCCCACTCGGGTGACAAATGCAAAACAACAGTTGATGGACAGAATGCAGAACAATGTCATACATTCACCCCAGTACAGAGATCTGGGCCTAAATCCATCGTTTTTTTGCTCACCATGCCATTCCAGTTTGAACCCAGCCATATGCAAATCAGTCTTGACCCTGTGCCTCATGGGAACAGTCCAGCCCGAACTGCCAAGCCAGGTCCTCCCTGGACTGGAAACAAGCATCCTAGGACCGGTTTCGGGTTTCACCCTCTTCAGCCAGGATAGCTTGATTCCAGTGGCATGGAGAGCACGGGACCCACGTCTGGGCATACCCGTCCCACTCGGGTGACAAATGCAAAAACAACAGTTGATGGACAGAATGCAGAACAATGTCATACATTCACCCCAGTACAGAGATCTGGGCCTAAATCCATCGTTTTTTGCTCACCATGCCATTCCAGTTTGAACCCAGCCATATGCAAATCAGTCTTGACCCTGTGCCTCATGGGAACAGTCCAGCCCGAACTGCCAAGCCAGGTCCTCCCTGGACTGGAAACAAGCATCCTAGGACCGGTTTCGGGGTTTCACCCTCTTCAGCCAGGATAGCTTGATTCCAGTGGCATGGAGAGCACGGGACCCACGTCTGGGCATACCCGTCCCACTCGGGTGACAAATGCAAAAACAACAGTTGATGGACAGAATGCAGAACAATGTCATACATTCACCCCAGTACAGAGATCTGGGCCTAAATCCATCGTTTTTTGCTCACCATGCCATTCCAGTTTGAACCCAGCCATATGCAAATCAGTCTTGACCCTGTGCCTCATGGGAACAGTCCAGCCCGAACTGCCAAGCCAGGTCCTCCCTGGACTGGAAACAAGCATCCTAGGACCGGTTTCGGGTTTCACCCTCTTCAGCCAGGATAGCTTGATTCCAGTGGCATGGAGAGCACGGGACCCACGTCTGGGCATACCCGTCCCACTCGGGGTGACAAATGCAAAAACAACAGTTGATGGACAGAATGCAGAACAATGTCATACATTCACCCCAGTACAGAGATCTGGGCCTAAATCCATCGTTTTTTGCTCACCATGCCATTCCAGTTTGAACCCAGCCATATGCAAATCAGTCTTGACCCTGTGCCTCATGGGAACAGTCCAGCCCGAACTGCCAAGCCAGGTCCTCCCTGGACTGGAAACAAGCATCCTAGGACCGGTTTCGGGTTTCACCCTCTTCAGCCAGGATAGCTTGATTCCAGTGGCATGGAGAGCACGGGACCCACGTCTGGGCATACCCGTCCCACTCGGGTGACAAATGCAAAAACAACAGTTGATGGACAGAATGCAGAACAATGTCATACATTCACCCCAGTACAGAGATCTGGGCCTAAATCCATCGTTTTTTTGCTCACCATGCCATTCCAGTTTGAACCCAGCCATATGCAAATCAGTCTTGACCCTGTGCCTCATGGGAACAGTCCAGCCCGAACTGCCAAGCCAGGTCCTCCCTGGACTGGAAACAAGCATCCTAGGACCGGTTTCGGGGTTTCACCCTCTTCAGCCAGGATAGCTTGATTCCAGTGGCATGGAGAGCACGGGACCCACGTCTGGGCATACCCGTCCCACTCGGGTGACAAATGCAAAAACAACAGTTGATGGACAGAATGCAGAACAATGTCATACATTCACCCCAGTACAGAGATCTGGGCCTAAATCCATCGTTTTTTTGCTCACCATGCCATTCCAGTTTGAACCCAGCCATATGCAAATCAGTCTTGACCCTGTGCCTCATGGGAACAGTCCAGCCCGAACTGCCAAGCCAGGTCCTCCCTGGACTGGAAACAAGCATCCTAGGACCGGTTTCGGGGTTTCACCCTCTTCAGCCAGGATAGCTTGATTCCAGTGGCATGGAGAGCACGGGACCCACGTCTGGGCATACCCGTCCCACTCGGGTGACAAATGCAAAAACAACAGTTGATGGACAGAATGCAGAACAATGTCATACATTCACCCCAGTACAGAGATCTGGGCCTAAATCCATCGTTTTTTTGCTCACCATGCCATTCCAGTTTGAACCCAGCCATATGCAAATCAGTCTTGACCCTGTGCCTCATGGGAACAGTCCAGCCCGAACTGCCAAGCCAGGTCCTCCCTGGACTGGAAACAAGCATCCTAGGACCGGTTTCGGGTTTCACCCTCTTCAGCCAGGATAGCTTGATTCCAGTGGCATGGAGAGCACGGGACCCACGTCTGGGCATACCCGTCCCACTCGGGTGACAAATGCAAAAACAACAGTTGATGGACAGAATGCAGAACAATGTCATACATTCACCCCAGTACAGAGATCTGGGCCTAAATCCATCGTTTTTTTGCTCACCATGCCATTCCAGTTTGAACCCAGCCATATGCAAATCAGTCTTGACCCTGTGCCTCATGGGAACAGTCCAGCCCGAACTGCCAAGCCAGGTCCTCCCTGGACTGGAAACAAGCATCCTAGGACCGGTTTCGGGTTTCACCCTCTTCAGCCAGGATAGCTTGATTCCAGTGGCATGGAGAGCACGGGACCCACGTCTGGGCATACCCGTCCCACTCGGGTGACAAATGCAAAACAACAGTTGATGGACAGAATGCAGAACAATGTCATACATTCACCCCAGTACAGAGATCTGGGCCTAAATCCATCGTTTTTTGCTCACCATGCCATTCCAGTTTGAACCCAGCCATATGCAAATCAGTCTTGACCCTGTGCCTCATGGGAACAGTCCAGCCCGAACTGCCAAGCCAGGTCCTCCCTGGACTGGAAACAAGCATCCTAGGACCGGTTTCGGGTTTCACCCTCTTCAGCCAGGATAGCTTGATTCCAGTGGCATGGAGAGCACGGGACCCACGTCTGGGCATACCCGTCCCACTCGGGTGACAAATGCAAAAACAACAGTTGATGGACAGAATGCAGAACAATGTCATACATTCACCCCAGTACAGAGATCTGGGCCTAAATCCATCGTTTTTTGCTCACCATGCCATTCCAGTTTGAACCCAGCCATATGCAAATCAGTCTTGACCCTGTGCCTCATGGGAACAGTCCAGCCCGAACTGCCAAGCCAGGTCCTCCCTGGACTGGAAACAAGCATCCTAGGACCGGTTTCGGGTTTCACCCTCTTCAGCCAGGATAGCTTGATTCCAGTGGCATGGAGAGCACGGGACCCACGTCTGGGCATACCCGTCCCACTCGGGGTGACAAATGCAAAAACAACAGTTGATGGACAGAATGCAGAACAATGTCATACATTCACCCCAGTACAGAGATCTGGGCCTAAATCCATCGTTTTTTTGCTCACCATGCCATTCCAGTTTGAACCCAGCCATATGCAAATCAGTCTTGACCCTGTGCCTCATGGGAACAGTCCAGCCCGAACTGCCAAGCCAGGTCCTCCCTGGACTGGAAACAAGCATCCTAGGACCGGTTTCGGGTTTCACCCTCTTCAGCCAGGATAGCTTGATTCCAGTGGCATGGAGAGCACGGGACCCACGTCTGGGCATACCCGTCCCACTCGGGTGACAAATGCAAAAACAACAGTTGATGGACAGAATGCAGAACAATGTCATACATTCACCCCAGTACAGAGATCTGGGCCTAAATCCATCGTTTTTTTGCTCACCATGCCATTCCAGTTTGAACCCAGCCATATGCAAATCAGTCTTGACCCTGTGCCTCATGGGAACAGTCCAGCCCGAACTGCCAAGCCAGGTCCTCCCTGGACTGGAAACAAGCATCCTAGGACCGGTTTCGGGTTTCACCCTCTTCAGCCAGGATAGCTTGATTCCAGTGGCATGGAGAGCACGGGACCCACGTCTGGGCATACCCGTCCCACTCGGGGTGACAAATGCAAAACAACAGTTGATGGACAGAATGCAGAACAATGTCATACATTCACCCCAGTACAGAGATCTGGGCCTAAATCCATCGTTTTTTTGCTCACCATGCCATTCCAGTTTGAACCCAGCCATATGCAAATCAGTCTTGACCCTGTGCCTCATGGGAACAGTCCAGCCCGAACTGCCAAGCCAGGTCCTCCCTGGACTGGAAACAAGCATCCTAGGACCGGTTTCGGGTTTCACCCTCTTCAGCCAGGATAGCTTGATTCCAGTGGCATGGAGAGCACGGGACCCACGTCTGGGCATACCCGTCCCACTCGGGTGACAAATGCAAAACAACAGTTGATGGACAGAATGCAGAACAATGTCATACATTCACCCCAGTACAGAGATCTGGGCCTAAATCCATCGTTTTTTTGCTCACCATGCCATTCCAGTTTGAACCCAGCCATATGCAAATCAGTCTTGACCCTGTGCCTCATGGGAACAGTCCAGCCCGAACTGCCAAGCCAGGTCCTCCCTGGACTGGAAACAAGCATCCTAGGACCGGTTTCGGGTTTCACCCTCTTCAGCCAGGATAGCTTGATTCCAGTGGCATGGAGAGCACGGGACCCACGTCTGGGCATACCCGTCCCACTCGGGTGACAAATGCAAAAACAACAGTTGATGGACAGAATGCAGAACAATGTCATACATTCACCCCAGTACAGAGATCTGGGCCTAAATCCATCGTTTTTTTGCTCACCATGCCATTCCAGTTTGAACCCAGCCATATGCAAATCAGTCTTGACCCTGTGCCTCATGGGAACAGTCCAGCCCGAACTGCCAAGCCAGGTCCTCCCTGGACTGGAAACAAGCATCCTAGGACCGGTTTCGGGTTTCACCCTCTTCAGCCAGGATAGCTTGATTCCAGTGGCATGGAGAGCACGGGACCCACGTCTGGGCATACCCGTCCCACTCGGGTGACAAATGCAAAAACAACAGTTGATGGACAGAATGCAGAACAATGTCATACATTCACCCCAGTACAGAGATCTGGGCCTAAATCCATCGTTTTTTTGCTCACCATGCCATTCCAGTTTGAACCCAGCCATATGCAAATCAGTCTTGACCCTGTGCCTCATGGGAACAGTCCAGCCCGAACTGCCAAGCCAGGTCCTCCCTGGACTGGAAACAAGCATCCTAGGACCGGTTTCGGGGTTTCACCCTCTTCAGCCAGGATAGCTTGATTCCAGTGGCATGGAGAGCACGGGACCCACGTCTGGGCATACCCGTCCCACTCGGGTGACAAATGCAAAAACAACAGTTGATGGACAGAATGCAGAACAATGTCATACATTCACCCCAGTACAGAGATCTGGGCCTAAATCCATCGTTTTTTTGCTCACCATGCCATTCCAGTTTGAACCCAGCCATATGCAAATCAGTCTTGACCCTGTGCCTCATGGGAACAGTCCAGCCCGAACTGCCAAGCCAGGTCCTCCCTGGACTGGAAACAAGCATCCTAGGACCGGTTTCGGGTTTCACCCTCTTCAGCCAGGATAGCTTGATTCCAGTGGCATGGAGAGCACGGGACCCACGTCTGGGCATACCCGTCCCACTCGGGGTGACAAATGCAAAACAACAGTTGATGGACAGAATGCAGAACAATGTCATACATTCACCCCAGTACAGAGATCTGGGCCTAAATCCATCGTTTTTTTGCTCACCATGCCATTCCAGTTTGAACCCAGCCATATGCAAATCAGTCTTGACCCTGTGCCTCATGGGAACAGTCCAGCCCGAACTGCCAAGCCAGGTCCTCCCTGGACTGGAAACAAGCATCCTAGGACCGGTTTCGGGTTTCACCCTCTTCAGCCAGGATAGCTTGATTCCAGTGGCATGGAGAGCACGGGACCCACGTCTGGGCATACCCGTCCCACTCGGGTGACAAATGCAAAACAACAGTTGATGGACAGAATGCAGAACAATGTCATACATTCACCCCAGTACAGAGATCTGGGCCTAAATCCATCGTTTTTTGCTCACCATGCCATTCCAGTTTGAACCCAGCCATATGCAAATCAGTCTTGACCCTGTGCCTCATGGGAACAGTCCAGCCCGAACTGCCAAGCCAGGTCCTCCCTGGACTGGAAACAAGCATCCTAGGACCGGTTTCGGGTTTCACCCTCTTCAGCCAGGATAGCTTGATTCCAGTGGCATGGAGAGCACGGGACCCACGTCTGGGCATACCCGTCCCACTCGGGTGACAAATGCAAAAACAACAGTTGATGGACAGAATGCAGAACAATGTCATACATTCACCCCAGTACAGAGATCTGGGCCTAAATCCATCGTTTTTTGCTCACCATGCCATTCCAGTTTGAACCCAGCCATATGCAAATCAGTCTTGACCCTGTGCCTCATGGGAACAGTCCAGCCCGAACTGCCAAGCCAGGTCCTCCCTGGACTGGAAACAAGCATCCTAGGACCGGTTTCGGGTTTCACCCTCTTCAGCCAGGATAGCTTGATTCCAGTGGCATGGAGAGCACGGGACCCACGTCTGGGCATACCCGTCCCACTCGGGTGACAAATGCAAAACAACAGTTGATGGACAGAATGCAGAACAATGTCATACATTCACCCCAGTACAGAGATCTGGGCCTAAATCCATCGTTTTTTGCTCACCATGCCATTCCAGTTTGAACCCAGCCATATGCAAATCAGTCTTGACCCTGTGCCTCATGGGAACAGTCCAGCCCGAACTGCCAAGCCAGGTCCTCCCTGGACTGGAAACAAGCATCCTAGGACCGGTTTCGGGTTTCACCCTCTTCAGCCAGGATAGCTTGATTCCAGTGGCATGGAGAGCACGGGACCCACGTCTGGGCATACCCGTCCCACTCGGGTGACAAATGCAAAAACAACAGTTGATGGACAGAATGCAGAACAATGTCATACATTCACCCCAGTACAGAGATCTGGGCCTAAATCCATCGCTTTTTTGCTCACCATGCCATTCCAGTTTGAACCCAGCCATATGCAAATCAGTCTTGACCCTGTGCCTCATGGGAACAGTCCAGCCCGAACTGCCAAGCCAGGTCCTCCCTGGACTGGAAACAAGCATCCTAGGACCGGCTTCGGGTTTCACCCTCTTCAGCCAGGATAGCTTGATTCCAGTGGCATGGAGAGCACGGGACCCACGTCTGGGCATACCCGTCCCACTCGGGTGACAAATGCAAAAACAACAGTTGATGGACAGAATGCAGAACAATGTCATACATTCACCCCAGTACAGAGATCTGGGCCTAAATCCATCGTTTTTTTGCTCACCATGCCATTCCAGTTTGAACCCAGCCATATGCAAATCAGTCTTGACCCTGTGCCTCATGGGAACAGTCCAGCCCGAACTGCCAAGCCAGGTCCTCCCTGGACTGGAAACAAGCATCCTAGGACCGGTTTCGGGTTTCACCCTCTTCAGCCAGGATAGCTTGATTCCAGTGGCATGGAGAGCACGGGACCCACGTCTGGGCATACCCGTCCCACTCGGGTGACAAATGCAAAAACAACAGTTGATGGACAGAATGCAGAACAATGTCATACATTCACCCCAGTACAGAGATCTGGGCCTAAATCCATCGTTTTTTGCTCACCATGCCATTCCAGTTTGAACCCAGCCATATGCAAATCAGTCTTGACCCTGTGCCTCATGGGAACAGTCCAGCCCGAACTGCCAAGCCAGGTCCTCCCTGGACTGGAAACAAGCATCCTAGGACCGGTTTCGGGTTTCACCCTCTTCAGCCAGGATAGCTTGATTCCAGTGGCATGGAGAGCACGGGACCCACGTCTGGGCATACCCGTCCCACTCGGGTGACAAATGCAAAAACAACAGTTGATGGACAGAATGCAGAACAATGTCATACATTCACCCCAGTACAGAGATCTGGGCCTAAATCCATCGTTTTTTTGCTCACCATGCCATTCCAGTTTGAACCCAGCCATATGCAAATCAGTCTTGACCCTGTGCCTCATGGGAACAGTCCAGCCCGAACTGCCAAGCCAGGTCCTCCCTGGACTGGAAACAAGCATCCTAGGACCGGTTTCGGGTTTCACCCTCTTCAGCCAGGATAGCTTGATTCCAGTGGCATGGAGAGCACGGGACCCACGTCTGGGCATACCCGTCCCACTCGGGGTGACAAATGCAAAAACAACAGTTGATGGACAGAATGCAGAACAATGTCATACATTCACCCCAGTACAGAGATCTGGGCCTAAATCCATCGTTTTTTTGCTCACCATGCCATTCCAGTTTGAACCCAGCCATATGCAAATCAGTCTTGACCCTGTGCCTCATGGGAACAGTCCAGCCCGAACTGCCAAGCCAGGTCCTCCCTGGACTGGAAACAAGCATCCTAGGACCGGTTTCGGGTTTCACCCTCTTCAGCCAGGATAGCTTGATTCCAGTGGCATGGAGAGCACGGGACCCACGTCTGGGCATACCCGTCCCACTCGGGTGACAAATGCAAAAACAACAGTTGATGGACAGAATGCAGAACAATGTCATACATTCACCCCAGTACAGAGATCTGGGCCTAAATCCATCGTTTTTTGCTCACCATGCCATTCCAGTTTGAACCCAGCCATATGCAAATCAGTCTTGACCCTGTGCCTCATGGGAACAGTCCAGCCCGAACTGCCAAGCCAGGTCCTCCCTGGACTGGAAACAAGCATCCTAGGACCGGTTTCGGGTTTCACCCTCTTCAGCCAGGATAGCTTGATTCCAGTGGCATGGAGAGCACGGGACCCACGTCTGGGCATACCCGTCCCACTCGGGTGACAAATGCAAAAACAACAGTTGATGGACAGAATGCAGAACAATGTCATACATTCACCCCAGTACAGAGATCTGGGCCTAAATCCATCGTTTTTTTGCTCACCATGCCATTCCAGTTTGAACCCAGCCATATGCAAATCAGTCTTGACCCTGTGCCTCATGGGAACAGTCCAGCCCGAACTGCCAAGCCAGGTCCTCCCTGGACTGGAAACAAGCATCCTAGGACCGGTTTCGGGTTTCACCCTCTTCAGCCAGGATAGCTTGATTCCAGTGGCATGGAGAGCACGGGACCCACGTCTGGGCATACCCGTCCCACTCGGGTGACAAATGCAAAAACAACAGTTGATGGACAGAATGCAGAACAATGTCATACATTCACCCCAGTACAGAGATCTGGGCCTAAATCCATCGTTTTTTTGCTCACCATGCCAGTTCCAGTGCTGGACTGTTCCCATGAGGCACAGGGTCATGACTGATTTGCATCATGGCTAGGTCCAAACTGGAATGGCATGGTGAGCAAAGAAACGATGGATTTAGGCCCAGATCTCTGTACTGGGGTGAATGTATGACATTGTTCTGCATTCTGTCCATCAACTGTTGTTTTTGCATTTGTCACCCCGAGTGGGACGGGGTATGCCCAGACGTGGGTCCCGTGCTCTCCATGCCACTGGAATCAAGCTATCCTGGCTGAAGAGGGGTGAAACCCTGAAACCGGTCCTAGGATGCTTGTTTCCAGTCCAGGGAGGACCTGGCTTGGCAGTTCGGGCTGGACTGTTCCCATGAGGCACAGGGTCAAGACTGATTTGCATATGGCTGGGTTCAAACTGGAATGGCATGGTGAGCAAAAAACGATGGATTTAGGCCCAGATCTCTGTACTGGGGTGAATGTATGACATTGTTCTGCATTCTGTCCATCAACTGTTGTTTTTGCATTTGTCACCCCGAGTGGGACGGGTATGCCCAGACGTGGGTCCCGTGCTCTCCATGCCACTGGAATCAAGCTATCCTGGCTGAAGAGGGGTGAAACCCCGAAACCGGTCCTAGGATGCTTGTTTCCAGTCCAGGGAGGACCTGGCTTGGCAGTTCGGGCTGGACTGTTCCCATGAGGCACAGGGTCAAGACTGATTTGCATATGGCTGGGTTCAAACTGGAATGGCATGGTGAGCAAAAAACGATGGATTTAGGCCCAGATCTCTGTACTGGGGTGAATGTATGACATTGTTCTGCATTCTGTCCATCAACTGTTGTTTTTGCATTTGTCACCCCGAGTGGGACGGGTATGCCCAGACGTGGGTCCCGTGCTCTCCATGCCACTGGAATCAAGCTATCCTGGCTGAAGAGGGGTGAAACCCGAAACCGGTCCTAGGATGCTTGTTTCCAGTCCAGGGAGGACCTGGCTTGGCAGTTCGGGCTGGACTGTTCCCATGAGGCACAGGGTCAAGACTGATTTGCATATGGCTGGGTTCAAACTGGAATGGCATGGTGAGCAAAAAAACGATGGATTTAGGCCCAGATCTCTGTACTGGGGTGAATGTATGACATTGTTCTGCATTCTGTCCATCAACTGTTGTTTTTGCATTTGTCACCCCGAGTGGGACGGGTATGCCCAGACGTGGGTCCCGTGCTTTCCATGCCACTGGAATCAAGCTATCCTGGCTGAAGAGGGGTGAAACCCCGAAACCGGTCCTAGGATGCTTGTTTCCAGTCCAGGGAGGACCTGGCTTGGCAGTTCGGGCTGGACTGTTCCCATGAGGCACAGGGTCAAGACTGATTTGGCATATGGCTGGGTTCAAACTGGAATGGCATGGTGAGCAAAAAACGATGGATTTAGGCCCAGATCTCTGTACTGGGGTGAATGTATGACATTGTTCTGCATTCTGTCCATCAACTGTTGTTTTTGCATTTGTCACCCCGAGTGGGACGGGTATGCCCAGACGTGGGTCCCGTGCTCTCCATGCCACTGGAATCAAGCTATCCTGGCTGAAGAGGGGTGAAACCCCGAAACCGGTCCTAGGATGCTTGTTTCCAGTCCAGGGAGGACCTGGCTTGGCAGTTCGGGCTGGACTGTTCCCATGAGGCACAGGGTCAAGACTGATTTGCATATGGCTGGGTTCAAACTGGAATGGCATGGTGAGCAAAAAACGATGGATTTAGGCCCAGATCTCTGTACTGGGGTGAATGTATGACATTGTTCTGCATTCTGTCCATCAACTGTTGTTTTTGCATTTGTCACCCCGAGTGGGACGGGTATGCCCAGACGTGGGTCCCGTGCTCTTCCATGCCACTGGAATCAAGCTATCCTGGCTGAAGAGGGGTGAAACCCCGAAACCGGTCCTAGGATGCTTGTTTCCAGTCCAGGGAGGACCTGGCTTGGCAGTTCGGGCTGGACTGTTCCCATGAGGCACAGGGTCAAGACTGATTTGCATATGGCTGGGTTCAAACTGGAATGGCATGGTGAGCAAAAAAACGATGGATTTAGGCCCAGATCTCTGTACTGGGGTGAATGTATGACATTGTTCTGCATTCTGTCCATCAACTGTTGTTTTTGCATTTGTCACCCCGAGTGGGACGGGTATGCCCAGACGTGGGTCCCGTGTTCTCCATGCCACTGGAATCAAGCTATCCTGGCTGAAGAGGGGTGAAACCCCGAAACCGGTCCTAGGATGCTTGTTTCCAGTCCAGGGAGGACCTGGCTTGGCAGTTCGGGCTGGACTGTTCCCATGAGGCACAGGGTCAAGACTGATTTGCATATGGCTGGGTTCAAACTGGAATGGCATGGTGAGCAAAAAAACGATGGATTTAGGCCCAGATCTCTGTACTGGGGTGAATGTATGACATTGTTCTGCATTCTGTCCATCAACTGTTGTTTTTGCATTTGTCACCCCGAGTGGGACGGGTATGCCCAGACGTGGGTCCCGTGCTCTCCATGCCACTGGAATCAAGCTATCCTGGCTGAAGAGGGGTGAAACCCCGAAACCGGTCCTAGGATGCTTGTTTCCAGTCCAGGGAGGACCTGGCTTGGCAGTTCGGGCTGGACTGTTCCCATGAGGCACAGGGTCAAGACTGATTTGCATATGGCTGGGTTCAAACTGGAATGGCATGGTGAGCAAAAAACGATGGATTTAGGCCCAGATCTCTGTACTGGGGTGAATGTATGACATTGTTCTGCATTCTGTCCATCAACTGTTGTTTTTGCATTTGTCACCCCGAGTGGGACGGGTATGCCCAGACGTGGGTCCCGTGTTCTCCATGCCACTGGAATCAAGCTATCCTGGCTGAAGAGGGGTGAAACCCCGAAACCGGTCCTAGGATGCTTGTTTCCAGTCCAGGGAGGACCTGGCTTGGCAGTTCGGGCTGGACTGTTCCCATGAGGCACAGGGTCAAGACTGATTTGCATATGGCTGGGTTCAAACTGGAATGGCATGGTGAGCAAAAAACGATGGATTTAGGCCCAGATCTCTGTACTGGGGTGAATGTATGACATTGTTCTGCATTCTGTCCATCAACTGTTGTTTTTGCATTTGTCACCCCGAGTGGGACGGGTATGCCCAGACGTGGGTCCCGTGCTCTCCATGCCACTGGAATCAAGCTATCCTGGCTGAAGAGGGGTGAAACCCCGAAACCGGTCCTAGGATGCTTGTTTCCAGTCCAGGGAGGACCTGGCTTGGCAGTTCGGGCTGGACTGTTCCCATGAGGCACAGGGTCAAGACTGATTTGCATATGGCTGGGTTCAAACTGGAATGGCATGGTGAGCAAAAAACGATGGATTTAGGCCCAGATCTCTGTACTGGGGTGAATGTATGACATTGTTCTGCATTCTGTCCATCAACTGTTGTTTTTGCATTTGTCACCCCGAGTGGGACGGGTATGCCCAGACGTGGGTCCCGTGCTCTCCATGCCACTGGAATCAAGCTATCCTGGCTGAAGAGGGGTGAAACCCGAAACCGGTCCTAGGATGCTTGTTTCCAGTCCAGGGAGGACCTGGCTTGGCAGTTCGGGCTGGACTGTTCCCATGAGGCACAGGGTCAAGACTGATTTGCATATGGCTGGGTTCAAACTGGAATGGCATGGTGAGCAAAAAACGATGGATTTAGGCCCAGATCTCTGTACTGGGGTGAATGTATGACATTGTTCTGCATTCTGTCCATCAACTGTTGTTTTTGCATTTGTCACCCCGAGTGGGACGGGTATGCCCAGACGTGGGTCCCGTGCTCTCCATGCCACTGGAATCAAGCTATCCTGGCTGAAGAGGGGTGAAACCCCGAAACCGGTCCTAGGATGCTTGTTTCCAGTCCAGGGAGGACCTGGCTTGGCAGTTCGGGCTGGACTGTTCCCATGAGGCACAGGGTCAAGACTGATTTGCATATGGCTGGGTTCAAACTGGAATGGCATGGTGAGCAAAAAAACGATGGATTTAGGCCCAGATCTCTGTACTGGGGTGAATGTATGACATTGTTCTGCATTCTGTCCATCAACTGTTGTTTTTGCATTTGTCACCCCGAGTGGGACGGGTATGCCCAGACGTGGGTCCCGTGCTCTCCATGCCACTGGAATCAAGCTATCCTGGCTGAAGAGGGGTGAAACCCCGAAACCGGTCCTAGGATGCTTGTTTCCAGTCCAGGGAGGACCTGGCTTGGCAGTTCGGGCTGGACTGTTCCCATGAGGCACAGGGTCAAGACTGATTTGCATATGGCTGGGTTCAAACTGGAATGGCATGGTGAGCAAAAAAACGATGGATTTAGGCCCAGATCTCTGTACTGGGGTGAATGTATGACATTGTTCTGCATTCTGTCCATCAACTGTTGTTTTTGCATTTGTCACCCCGAGTGGGACGGGTATGCCCAGACGTGGGTCCCGTGCTCTCCATGCCACTGGAATCAAGCTATCCTGGCTGAAGAGGGGTGAAACCCCGAAACCGGTCCTAGGATGCTTGTTTCCAGTCCAGGGAGGACCTGGCTTGGCAGTTCGGGCTGGACTGTTCCCATGAGGCACAGGGTCAAGACTGATTTGCATATGGCTGGGTTCAAACTGGAATGGCATGGTGAGCAAAAAACGATGGATTTAGGCCCAGATCTCTGTACTGGGGTGAATGTATGACATTGTTCTGCATTCTGTCCATCAACTGTTGTTTTTGCATTTGTCACCCCGAGTGGGACGGGTATGCCCAGACGTGGGTCCCGTGCTCTCCATGCCACTGGAATCAAGCTATCCTGGCTGAAGAGGGGTGAAACCCCGAAACCGGTCCTAGGATGCTTGTTTCCAGTCCAGGGAGGACCTGGCTTGGCAGTTCGGGCTGGACTGTTCCCATGAGGCACAGGGTCAAGACTGATTTGCATATGGCTGGGTTCAAACTGGAATGGCATGGTGAGCAAAAACGATGGATTTAGGCCCAGATCTCTGTACTGGGGTGAATGTATGACATTGTTCTGCATTCTGTCCATCAACTGTTGTTTTTGCATTTGTCACCCCGAGTGGGACGGGTATGCCCAGACGTGGGTCCCGTGCTCTCCATGCCACTGGAATCAAGCTATCCTGGCTGAAGAGGGGTGAAACCCCGAAACCGGTCCTAGGATGCTTGTTTCCAGTCCAGGGAGGACCTGGCTTGGCAGTTCGGGCTGGACTGTTCCCATGAGGCACAGGGTCAAGACTGATTTGCATATGGCTGGGTTCAAACTGGAATGGCATGGTGAGCAAAAAAACGATGGATTTAGGCCCAGATCTCTGTACTGGGGTGAATGTATGACATTGTTCTGCATTCTGTCCATCAACTGTTGTTTTTGCATTTGTCACCCCGAGTGGGACGGGTATGCCCAGACGTGGGTCCCGTGCTCTCCATGCCACTGGAATCAAGCTATCCTGGCTGAAGAGGGTGAAACCCCGAAACCGGTCCTAGGATGCTTGTTTCCAGTCCAGGGAGGACCTGGCTTGGCAGTTCGGGCTGGACTGTTCCCATGAGGCACAGGGTCAAGACTGATTTGCATATGGCTGGGTTCAAACTGGAATGGCATGGTGAGCAAAAAACGATGGATTTAGGCCCAGATCTCTGTACTGGGGTGAATGTATGACATTGTTCTGCATTCTGTCCATCAACTGTTGTTTTTGCATTTGTCACCCCGAGTGGGACGGGTATGCCCAGACGTGGGTCCCGTGCTCTCCATGCCACTGGAATCAAGCTATCCTGGCTGAAGAGGGGTGAAACCCCGAAACCGGTCCTAGGATGCTTGTTTCCAGTCCAGGGAGGACCTGGCTTGGCAGTTCGGGCTGGACTGTTCCCATGAGGCACAGGGTCAAGACTGATTTGCATATGGCTGGGTTCAAACTGGAATGGCATGGTGAGCAAAAAAACGATGGATTTAGGCCCAGATCTCTGTACTGGGGTGAATGTATGACATTGTTCTGCATTCTGTCCATCAACTGTTGTTTTTGCATTTGTCACCCCGAGTGGGACGGGTATGCCCAGACGTGGGTCCCGTGCTCTCCATGCCACTGGAATCAAGCTATCCTGGCTGAAGAGGGTGAAACCCCGAAACCGGTCCTAGGATGCTTGTTTCCAGTCCAGGGAGGACCTGGCTTGGCAGTTCGGGCTGGACTGTTCCCATGAGGCACAGGGTCAAGACTGATTTGCATATGGCTGGGTTCAAACTGGAATGGCATGGTGAGCAAAAAAACGATGGATTTAGGCCCAGATCTCTGTACTGGGGTGAATGTATGACATTGTTCTGCATTCTGTCCATCAACTGTTGTTTTTGCATTTGTCACCCCGAGTGGGACGGGTATGCCCAGACGTGGGTCCCGTGCTCTCCATGCCACTGGAATCAAGCTATCCTGGCTGAAGAGGGTGAAACCCCGAAACCGGTCCTAGGATGCTTGTTTCCAGTCCAGGGAGGACCTGGCTTGGCAGTTCGGGCTGGACTGTTCCCATGAGGCACAGGGTCAAGACTGATTTGCATATGGCTGGGTTCAAACTGGAATGGCATGGTGAGCAAAAAAACGATGGATTTAGGCCCAGATCTCTGTACTGGGGTGAATGTATGACATTGTTCTGCATTCTGTCCATCAACTGTTGTTTTTGCATTTGTCACCCCGAGTGGGACGGGTATGCCCAGACGTGGGTCCCGTGCTCTCCATGCCACTGGAATCAAGCTATCCTGGCTGAAGAGGGGTGAAACCCCGAAACCGGTCCTAGGATGCTTGTTTCCAGTCCAGGGAGGACCTGGCTTGGCAGTTCGGGCTGGACTGTTCCCATGAGGCACAGGGTCAAGACTGATTTGCATATGGCTGGGTTCAAACTGGAATGGCATGGTGAGCAAAAAAACGATGGATTTAGGCCCAGATCTCTGTACTGGGGTGAATGTATGACATTGTTCTGCATTCTGTCCATCAACTGTTGTTTTTGCATTTGTCACCCCGAGTGGGACGGGTATGCCCAGACGTGGGTCCCGTGCTCTCCATGCCACTGGAATCAAGCTATCCTGGCTGAAGAGGGGTGAAACCCCGAAACCGGTCCTAGGATGCTTGTTTCCAGTCCAGGAGGACCTGGCTTGGCAGTTCGGGCTGGACTGTTCCCATGAGGCACAGGGTCAAGACTGATTTGCATATGGCTGGGTTCAAACTGGAATGGCATGGTGAGCAAAAAAACGATGGATTTAGGCCCAGATCTCTGTACTGGGGTGAATGTATGACATTGTTCTGCATTCTGTCCATCAACTGTTGTTTTTGCATTTGTCACCCCGAGTGGGACGGGTATGCCCAGACGTGGGTCCCGTGCTCTCCATGCCACTGGAATCAAGCTATCCTGGCTGAAGAGGGTGAAACCCGAAACCGGTCCTAGGATGCTTGTTTCCAGTCCAGGGAGGACCTGGCTTGGCAGTTCGGGCTGGACTGTTCCCATGAGGCACAGGGTCAAGACTGATTTGCATATGGCTGGGTTCAAACTGGAATGGCATGGTGAGCAAAAAAACGATGGATTTAGGCCCAGATCTCTGTACTGGGGTGAATGTATGACATTGTTCTGCATTCTGTCCATCAACTGTTGTTTTTGCATTTGTCACCCCGAGTGGGACGGGTATGCCCAGACGTGGGTCCCGTGCTCTCCATGCCACTGGAATCAAGCTATCCTGGCTGAAGAGGGGTGAAACCCAGAAACCGGTCCTAGGATGCTTGTTTCCAGTCCAGGGAGGACCTGGCTTGGCAGTTCGGGCTGGACTGTTCCCATGAGGCACAGGGTCAAGACTGATTTGCATATGGCTGGGTTCAAACTGGAATGGCATGGTGAGCAAAAAAACGATGGATTTAGGCCCAGATCTCTGTACTGGGGTGAATGTATGACATTGTTCTGCATTCTGTCCATCAACTGTTGTTTTTGCATTTGTCACCCCGAGTGGGACGGGTATGCCCAGACGTGGGTCCCGTGCTCTCCATGCCACTGGAATCAAGCTATCCTGGCTGAAGAGGGTGAAACCCCGAAACCGGTCCTAGGATGCTTGTTTCCAGTCCAGGGAGGACCTGGCTTGGCAGTTCGGGCTGGACTGTTCCCATGAGGCACAGGGTCAAGACTGATTTGCATATGGCTGGGTTCAAACTGGAATGGCATGGTGAGCAAAAAAACGATGGATTTAGGCCCAGATCTCTGTACTGGGGTGAATGTATGACATTGTTCTGCATTCTGTCCATCAACTGTTGTTTTTGCATTTGTCACCCGAGTGGGACGGGTATGCCCAGACGTGGGTCCCGTGCTCTCCATGCCACTGGAATCAAGCTATCCTGGCTGAAGAGGGTTGAAACCCCGAAACCGGTCCTAGGATGCTTGTTTCCAGTCCAGGGAGGACCTGGCTTGGCAGTTCGGGCTGGACTGTTCCCATGAGGCACAGGGTCAAGACTGATTTGCATATGGCTGGGTTCAAACTGGAATGGCATGGTGAGCAAAAAAACGATGGATTTAGGCCCAGATCTCTGTACTGGGGTGAATGTATGACATTGTTCTGCATTCTGTCCATCAACTGTTGTTTTTGCATTTGTCACCCCGAGTGGGACAGGTATGCCCAGACGTGGGTCCCGTGCTCTCCATGCCACTGGAATCAAGCTATCCTGGCTGAAGAGGGTGACACCCGAAGCCGGTCCTAGGATGCTTGTTTCCAGTCCAGGGAGGACCTGGCTTGGCAGTTCGGGCTGGACTGTTCCCATGAGGCACAGGGTCAAGACTGATTTGCATATGGCTGGGTTCAAACTGGAATGGCATGGTGAGCAAAAAAGCGATGGATTTAGGCCCAGATCTCTGTACTGGGGTGAATGTATGACATTGTTCTGCATTCTGTCCATCAACTGTTGTTTTTGCATTTGTCACCCCGAGTGGGACGGGTATGCCCAGACGTGGGTCCCGTGCTCTCCATGCCACTGGAATCAAGCTATCCTGGCTGAAGAGGGTGAAACCCCGAAACCGGTCCTAGGATGCTTGTTTCCAGTCCAGGAAGGACCTGGCTTGGCAGTTCGGGCTGGACTGTTCCCATGAGGCACAGGGTCAAGACTGATTTGCATATGGCTGGGTTCAAACTGGAATGGCATGGTGAGCAAAAAAACGATGGATTTAGGCCCAGATCTCTGTACTGGGGTGAATGTATGACATTGTTCTGCATTCTGTCCATCAACTGTTGTTTTTGCATTTGTCACCCCGAGTGGGACGGGTATGCCCAGACGTGGGTCCCGTGCTCTCCATGCCACTGGAATCAAGCTATCCTGGCTGAAGAGGGGTGAAACCCCGAAACCGGTCCTAGGATGCTTGTTTCCAGTCCAGGGAGGACCTGGCTTGGCAGTTCGGGCTGGACTGTTCCCATGAGGCACAGGGTCAAGACTGATTTGCATATGGCTGGGTTCAAACTGGAATGGCATGGTGAGCAAAAAAACGATGGATTTAGGCCCAGATCTCTGTACTGGGGTGAATGTATGACATTGTTCTGCATTCTGTCCATCAACTGTTGTTTTTGCATTTGTCACCCGAGTGGGACGGGTATGCCCAGACGTGGGTCCCGTGCTCTCCATGCCACTGGAATCAAGCTATCCTGGCTGAAGAGGGTGAAACCCCGAAACCGGTCCTAGGATGCTTGTTTCCAGTCCAGGGAGGACCTGGCTTGGCAGTTCGGGCTGGACTGTTCCCATGAGGCACAGGGTCAAGACTGATTTGCATATGGCTGGGTTCAAACTGGAATGGCATGGTGAGCAAAAAAACGATGGATTTAGGCCCAGATCTCTGTACTGGGGTGAATGTATGACATTGTTCTGCATTCTGTCCATCAACTGTTGTTTTTGCATTTGTCACCCCGAGTGGGACGGGTATGCCCAGACGTGGGTCCCGTGCTCTCCATGCCACTGGAATCAAGCTATCCTGGCTGAAGAGGGTTGAAACCCTGAAACAGGTCCTAGGATGCTTGTTTCCAGTCCAGGGAGGACCTGGCTTGGCAGTTCAGGCTGGACTGTTCCCATGAGGCACAGGGTCAAGACTGATTTGCATATGGCTGGGTTCAAACTGGAATGGCATGGTGAGCAAAAAAACGATGGATTTAGGCCCAGATCTCTGTACTGGGGTGAATGTATGACATTGTTCTGCATTCTGTCCATCAACTGTTGTTTTTGCATTTGTCACCCCGAGTGGGACGGGTATGCCCAGACGTGGGTCCCGTGCTCTCCATGCCACTGGAATCAAGCTATCCTGGCTGAAGAGGGGTGAAACCCCGAAACCGGTCCTAGGATGCTTGTTTCCAGTCCAGGGAGGACCTGGCTTGGCAGTTCGGGCTGGACTGTTCCCATGAGGCACAGGGTCAAGACTGATTTGCATATGGCTGGGTTCAAACTGGAATGGCATGGTGAGCAAAAAACGATGGATTTAGGCCCAGATCTCTGTACTGGGGTGAATGTATGACATTGTTCTGCATTCTGTCCATCAACTGTTGTTTTTGCATTTGTCACCCCGAGTGGGACGGGTATGCCCAGACGTGGGTCCCGTGCTCTCCATGCCACTGGAATCAAGCTATCCTGGCTGAAGAGGGTGAAACCCCGAAACCGGTCCTGGGATGCTTGTTTCCAGTCCAGGGAGGACCTGGCTTGGCAGTTCGGGCTGGACTGTTCCCATGAGGCACAGGGTCAAGACTGATTTGCATATGGCTGGGTTCAAACTGGAATGGCATGGTGAGCAAAAAAACGATGGATTTAGGCCCAGATCTCTGTACTGGGGTGAATGTATGACATTGTTCTGCATTCTGTCCATCAACTGTTGTTTTTGCATTTGTCACCCCGAGTGGGACGGGTATGCCCAGACGTGGGTCCCGTGCTCTCCATGCCACTGGAATCAAGCTATCCTGGCTGAAGAGGGTGAAACCCCGAAACCGGTCCTAGGATGCTTGTTTCCAGTCCAGGGAGGACCTGGCTTGGCAGTTCGGGCTGGACTGTTCCCATGAGGCACAGGGTCAAGACTGATTTGCATATGGCTGGGTTCAAACTGGAATGGCATGGTGAGCAAAAAAACGATGGATTTAGGCCCAGATCTCTGTACTGGGGTGAATGTATGACATTGTTCTGCATTCTGTCCATCAACTGTTGTTTTTGCATTTGTCACCCCGAGTGGGACGGGTATGCCCAGACGTGGGTCCCGTGCTCTCCATGCCACTGGAATCAAGCTATCCTGGCTGAAGAGGGTGAAACCCCGAAACCGGTCCTAGGATGCTTGTTTCCAGTCCAGGGAGGACCTGGCTTGGCAGTTCGGGCTGGACTGTTCCCATGAGGCACAGGGTCAAGACTGATTTGCATATGGCTGGGTTCAAACTGGAATGGCATGGTGAGCAAAAAAACGATGGATTTAGGCCCAGATCTCTGTACTGGGGTGAATGTATGACATTGTTCTGCATTCTGTCCATCAACTGTTGTTTTTGCATTTGTCACCCCGAGTGGGACGGGTATGCCCAGACGTGGGTCCCGTGCTCTCCATGCCACTGGAATCAAGCTATCCTGGCTGAAGAGGGGTGAAACCCTGAAACCGGTCCTAGGATGCTCGTTTCCAGTCCAGGGAGGACCTGGCTTGGCAGTTCGGGCTGGACTGTTCCCATGAGGCACAGGGTCAAGACTGATTTGCATATGGCTGGGTTCAAACTGGAATGGCATGGTGAGCAAAAAAACGATGGATTTAGGCCCAGATCTCTGTACTGGGGTGAATGTATGACATTGTTCTGCATTCTGTCCATCAACTGTTGTTTTTGCATTTGTCACCCCGAGTGGGACGAGTATGCCCAGACGTGGGTCCCGTGCTCTCCATGCCACTGGAATCAAGCTATCCTGGCTGAAGAGGGGTGAAACCCCGAAACCGGTCCTAGGATGCTTGTTTCCAGTCCAGGGAGGACCTGGCTTGGCAGTTCGGGCTGGACTGTTCCCATGAGGCACAGGGTCAAGACTGATTTGCATATGGCTGGGTTCAAACTGGAATGGCATGGTGAGCAAAAAAACGATGGATTTAGGCCCAGATCTCTGTACTGGGGTGAATGTATGACATTGTTCTGCATTCTGTCCATCAACTGTTGTTTTTGCATTTGTCACCCCGAGTGGGACGGGTATGCCCAGACGTGGGTCCCGTGCTCTCCATGCCACTGGAATCAAGCTATCCTGGCTGAAGAGGGTGAAACCCCGAAACCGGTCCTAGGATGCTTGTTTCCAGTCCAGGAGGACCTGGCTTGGCAGTTCGGGCTGGACTGTTCCCATGAGGCACAGGGTCAAGACTGATTTGCATATGGCTGGGTTCAAACTGGAATGGCATGGTGAGCAAAAAAACGATGGATTTAGGCCCAGATCTCTGTACTGGGGTGAATGTATGACATTGTTCTGCATTCTGTCCATCAACTGTTGTTTTTGCATTTGTCACCCCGAGTGGGACGGGTATGCCCAGACGTGGGTCCCGTGCTCTCCATGCCACTGGAATCAAGCTATCCTGGCTGAAGAGGGTGAAACCCGAAGCCGGTCCTAGGATGCTTGTTTCCAGTCCAGGGAGGACCTGGCTTGGCAGTTCGGGCTGGACTGTTCCCATGAGGCACAGGGTCAAGACTGATTTGCATATGGCTGGGTTCAAACTGGAATGGCATGGTGAGCAAAAAAACGATGGATTTAGGCCCAGATCTCTGTACTGGGGTGAATGTATGACATTGTTCTGCATTCTGTCCATCAACTGTTGTTTTTGCATTTGTCACCCCGAGTGGGACGGGTATGCCCAGACGTGGGTCCCGTGCTCTCCATGCCACTGGAATCAAGCTATCCTGGCTGAAGAGGGGTGAAACCCCGAAACCGGTCCTAGGATGCTTGTTTCCAGTCCAGGGAGGACCTGGCTTGGCAGTTCGGGCTGGACTGTTCCCATGAGGCACAGGGTCAAGACTGATTTGCATATGGCTGGGTTCAAACTGGAATGGCATGGTGAGCAAAAAAACGATGGATTTAGGCCCAGATCTCTGTACTGGGGTGAATGTATGACATTGTTCTGCATTCTGTCCATCAACTGTTGTTTTTGCATTTGTCACCCCGAGTGGGACGGGTATGCCCAGACGTGGGTCCCGTGCTCTCCATGCCACTGGAATCAAGCTATCCTGGCTGAAGAGGGGTGAAACCCCGAAACCGGTCCTAGGATGCTTGTTTCCAGTCCAGGGAGGACCTGGCTTGGCAGTTCGGGCTGGACTGTTCCCATGAGGCACAGGGTCAAGACTGATTTGCATATGGCTGGGTTCAAACTGGAATGGCATGGTGAGCAAAAAAACGATGGATTTAGGCCCAGATCTCTGTACTGGGGTGAATGTATGACATTGTTCTGCATTCTGTCCATCAACTGTTGTTTTTGCATTTGTCACCCCGAGTGGGACGGGTATGCCCAGACGTGGGTCCCGTGCTCTCCATGCCACTGGAATCAAGCTATCCTGGCTGAAGAGGGTGAAACCCCGAAACCGGTCCTAGGATGCTTGTTTCCAGTCCAGGGAGGACCTGGCTTGGCAGTTCGGGCTGGACTGTTCCCATGAGGCACAGGGTCAAGACTGATTTGCATATGGCTGGGTTCAAACTGGAATGGCATGGTGAGCAAAAAACGATGGATTTAGGCCCAGATCTCTGTACTGGGGTGAATGTATGACATTGTTCTGCATTCTGTCCATCAACTGTTGTTTTTGCATTTGTCACCCCGAGTGGGACGGGTATGCCCAGACGTGGGTCCCGTGCTCTCCATGCCACTGGAATCAAGCTATCCTGGCTGAAGAGGGGTGAAACCCCGAAACCGGTCCTAGGATGCTTGTTTCCAGTCCAGGGAGGACCTGGCTTGGCAGTTCGGGCTGGACTGTTCCCATGAGGCACAGGGTCAAGACTGATTTGCATATGGCTGGGTTCAAACTGGAATGGCATGGTGAGCAAAAAAACGATGGATTTAGGCCCAGATCTCTGTACTGGGGTGAATGTATGACATTGTTCTGCATTCTGTCCATCAACTGTTGTTTTTGCATTTGTCACCCCGAGTGGGACGGGTATGCCCAGACGTGGGTCCCGTGCTCTCCATGCCACTGGAATCAAGCTATCCTGGCTGAAGAGGGTGAAACCCCGAAACCGGTCCTAGGATGCTTGTTTCCAGTCCAGGGAGGACCTGGCTTGGCAGTTCGGGCTGGACTGTTCCCATGAGGCACAGGGTCAAGACTGATTTGCATATGGCTGGGTTCAAACTGGAATGGCATGGTGAGCAAAAAAACGATGGATTTAGGCCCAGATCTCTGTACTGGGGTGAATGTATGACATTGTTCTGCATTCTGTCCATCAACTGTTGTTTTTGCATTTGTCACCCCGAGTGGGACGAGTATGCCCAGACGTGGGTCCCGTGCTCTCCATGCCACTGGAATCAAGCTATCCTGGCTGAAGAGGGTGAAACCCCGAAACCGGTCCTAGGATGCTTGTTTCCAGTCCAGGGAGGACCTGGCTTGGCAGTTCGGGCTGGACTGTTCCCATGAGGCACAGGGTCAAGACTGATTTGCATATGGCTGGGTTCAAACTGGAATGGCATGGTGAGCAAAAAAACGATGGATTTAGGCCCAGATCTCTGTACTGGGGTGAATGTATGACATTGTTCTGCATTCTGTCCATCAACTGTTGTTTTTGCATTTGTCACCCCGAGTGGGACGGGTATGCCCAGACGTGGGTCCCGTGCTCTCCATGCCACT